>JASANE010028056.1:0-77385 GCA_030248225.1 Trileptium ribeirensis
GTAAGTGCTGCGCCCACGCTTTGCGATTGAACCAGATCATTCATGAAAATTTAGCGATAGAAGCAGTAATAATTTATGCAGAACCAACGCGCGGATAAGTACAAAGCTAAGGCTCTGCTAAGAACTTCAGGTTGCGGGTTCCGCGTTTCCAAAAAGAGCCCAAACGGAACTCACAGGACATGGATTTCGTCATCCCAATCGGGTTGTTCATCTCGTTGGTAAATTTTGCGACAGAGCATTAAGGGAAATTTGATCGCTTCTCGTCACCTGAAGAAATAAAGAGCAAGAGGCTGGTTTGCTGATGGGGTTTTGTTACGAGGATCGTGAGGCCTGGATTCGGGATCCACTGCGTTATATATATATAAGCATACCTTTGTGTGCACCCAATTGGGTGATACTTTATTCATGATCGTTGTGTTGTTTATTCACAAAGGGAAAACCAAATAATAAAATTCTGCGTGTGAGTGTTAGTAGGCGAACTAATTGATTTTTAAACCAGGACCCACTGTTCCTAGAAAAGTGCCCGACTCCCACCTAGGTGCTAAACGCTGTTTGAATTAGACTATTCATTTTCCCCCCGGCCCATTACTCATTACGGGTCGCCCCCCGCCATTCCGCGTCCACCCCGTCACCTATCCCCGCGCCGTAGGTCTCGTAAAATCAACGTCCTTCCGCACGCCCGGATACTTGTACATATCTAGGACCGAGTAGGCTCAGTGTGTTCAGCCCTAAGTGGAACTAAGGCAACACAAACGCGTTCTCTGCACAATAAGAGCCTAAGGGTTAGGCAGCCATTGACTCGGCTTGAATGGAGCCTTTCACGAACAAAGCTCGCGCGGTTAGGCAAAGTGTTGAACGGCATAAGGCATAAAATTCAACCACAGAAATAGAGAGGGGAATGACGGGTCAACCCCATTACCTGTGAGCAGGCTTAGGGGATGACCCTCCCTCAGGGGGACCTCCATACCATTAGACACGTGGGCGAGTATAGTGGCCAGCCCGAACACCCTGGTAAACCCACCGAGCAGCCCGCTAATCTAAGCGGTTCCCATCAGTGACTAGGATCCACCGGGAATCGTGTAAGCCCGGGCTGTCCGGGCACCACAGTGAATATTGAGAGTGGTGCAGCTAGGATCCCTTAGGGCCAGAACTGGTCCTAGTACATAAATAAGTGGGGGCCACGCCGTGAGGCGTCAGGGTCTGGGAACCTAAGATTTCAAAGCCAAGGTTTAATCTAGGACCTCTCGCATCCCAGCAGGGGTAAATAGGCTTGACCATTAAATTTGGAAATCAAGGACTCTGTATGTGCGACTGTGTAGAAGTTTTTGGTCGCGTAAATTTAGACAAACTGATATCACTTGTGCTATTGAATTTTGTTGTGTTTTCTCTTACAGGGCTCATGCGTTCCGGGAACTTATGCTGCTGCTGCGTTTTATAGATGAGCTCCACCTCGTCCGCCTAACACGGGCGAGCAGGGGCGTTGTATTTGAGATTCTGAGCAGGCGAGCATTGTTCGTTCCTGGATCGGATGGGACCTGAAGGAGAAGTTTATAGCTAAAGAGTGAGTGTGAACATTGCTGACAACAGTGATGGAGCGGCTTATTCTGATCAGGAGAAACGTTTTCCTAATGTGGACTTGCCGTGTCTCGCAGGAACTTGACGATTATGGTCTTTGTAGCCCTATTTCAGGGTAATAGCTGCTTGATTAATGAATTCATCTTAGCAACGATATTATCAGTTCAATGTACTATTTACTGCGTTGGTTCAATCCGTTAATTTCTGTACATACGAAAAGTAAACTCAGTTGTGACGCTGCCTATAGTGATTATCGTATTGATCACAAGCCTGTCGATAAACGTTTGGACGTTGAAACTCGTTGGTTCACTGGGTGTCGTCGGTTTTACACCATTCTAACTTTGGCTGGTACTATAAGAGACACTTTAAATCAATCGTCGGCAGCTGCGGTGTCGATCTTCAATTGGTGCTGTTCGGTGCGTTTATCTAGCAGGTCAATAAGCCGAGCGATCGTGGCGTCGCTACTGGCTGCAGTGCGTTTGTTCTCGTCCAAAGCTTCGCGGATTTGGTCTACCAGTTGGGTATTCTCGCCTCCCTGCGACATGCAGTTTACTGTTTTGGACCGGCTGCTCTTGCGAACCGGTATTCCTATTACCTCTTTCTGGGATGCTAAGATGGCGTCCTCCTTATATTTGAGCTTGTCCATCATGTGTTTAAAAGACGAGTATGTCTTTCCTATTACTCCAGATTTAAGTTCCCGTCGTAGTCCTTGTCGCAGAAATTTCTGTAATAAGGCGTCGCGTTGTTCACCTTCAACCTCCGGGAACGCTTTATCTACGGGGTTTTGCAAGTCAAGTCCGTATAGGGCAACTGATTCGCGTTCCCCTTGCACTCGCATGCGTAGCGTTATTAAAGCGACTTCGTCCCGTTGCGATGATGAGTACATAAAGCCCATATTATAGCAGAGAGCCTCGTAAGTTTGCATTTTGACAGTCGGGAAAACTTTCGTATATTTTGAGGGCTTCCCCTTTCAGAACAGTTGGAAAGCAAATCAGATTCTGGTCCAGGGTCCATCCGTTGGCGTCGGTCAAGTTGTCGTAGGTAGCCAGCCAGGCATCACAGTCCTGTCCATCGGCTCCTGAAAATGGTGGGATGTCCCGTACTTGAATGATGGGACCCGTCGTCGTTCGTTGCGTCAACTGCTGCAGAATTGCAACTAGAGGGTCTCCCGAAACAGTGGGAGCTGGTCCATTTGTACTACCAGCCGTAGTGGCAGTGCCACTTCCTACATTCGTCGTTCCCGCTGCGCTACTTACTGGCGTACTATTCGCGCTTGCTGGTAATGACATTTTTGAACCGAATTTAGTTATTAATCCCTATTTGTTTTGAGTTTGTGTGGCGTCCGTGGTCCCAGTCTGAGTGGGTACGGATGATATAATATATAACTTGCTATATGTGTTTTCTTTAATGCGGAATCTTCTACTGTTGTGCGCAATTTCAGTTCCTTAAAATACTCGTGTACTTATTCCTTAGGTATGCGACTGAATGTGTGAAGTTTTCGCTTCGCTTCAATTTACGAGTTTATCTCTTATTATACCTACAACGTACAACCAGTATTCACTCCTACTTCGATACTCACTTATGGCATGCGATGGCCTACATCTAGCGGACCGTGCCCAGTTTAGTACAGAGAGACAATCGAGACCACTGCTTCCAGTTGGTTTACTGTACCGTTTCACGTCCCTAGAAATGTCCTTTTTAACTTCTACGCCAGTAAAAGACCGAGGAAGGGCACTTCAGTTAAGCGGTTGTTTTGACAGTATGATTCAAATATTCGCTAAAGAATGTTTGGGGTCCACATAAGCTTCAGTTTGGAAGTACGTGCATTGAGGCTATAAAAGTACACATAGGCACATATAGACACTATCAGTAATCTCTCGCAAGGAGCCACTGGCACCACAAATACTAAAATAACCGCGAAAGCTGACGCAACAGACAACGTTAAGCGCTTATTATAAAATAAACAAAGTTTCAATAAAACAGTTACTGACCATTGTTCAAATTTTCTTCTAACGATTTAGAAAAATACAGTGCTCCCGGTAGATTCGTCTGACGCTAGGTAGGCGGTTCGTTCAGTCCAACAAGAATTCGGTGGACGCTCAAAACGCAGCTTGTCGAAGCCGATAACGGGCAGTATTAGTCGATACTGAAGCGACGGTCGCGGCACGCCAACTCGAGGCAATCGTTCACGATCCGCTAGGTGTTGTGAAGCCGGGCGTAATTAGTACAACTCGAAACGAAGATCGACACCGCAGCTGCCGACGATTGATTTAAAGTGTCTCTTATAGTCCCAGCCAAAGTTAGAATGGTGTAGACCGACGACACCCAGTGAAACAACCAAGTTCAACGTCCAAACGTTTATCGACAGGCTTGTGATCAATACGATAATCACTATAGGCAGCGTCACAACTGAGTTTACTTTCGTATGTACAGAAATTAACGGGTGAACCAACGCAGTAAATAGTACATTGAACTGATAATATCGTTGCTAAGATGAAATTAGTTAATCAAGCAGCTATTACCCTGAAATAGGGCTACAAACCATAATCGTCAAGTTCCTGCGAGACACGGCAAGTCCACATTAGGAAAACGTTTCTCCTGATCAGAATAACCGCTCCATCACTGTTGTCGGCAATGTTCACACTCACTCTTTTAGCTATAAACTTCTCCTTCAGGTCCCATCCGATCCAGGAACGAACAATGCTCGCCTGCTCAGAATCTCAAATACAAACACCCTGTTCGCCCGTGTTAGGCGGACGAGGTGGAGCTCAGTCTGTGGAAAAACGCGGCGGCGTCAAGTTCCCGGAACGCATGAGCCCTGTCAGACACAACAAAATTCAATAGCACAAGTGATATCAGTTTGTCTAAATTTACGCGACCAAAAACTTCTACACAGTCGCACATACGAGAGTCCTCAATTTCCCAAATTTAATGGTCAAGCCTATTTACCCCTGCTGGGATGCGAGAGGTCCTAGATTAAACCTTGGCTTTGAAATCTTCGCATTCCCCAAAACTTATTGACGCCTCACGGCGTGGCCCCCACTTATTTATGTACTAGGACCAGTTCTGGCCCTAAGGGATCCCAGCTGCACCACTCTCAGTATTCATTGTGGTGCCCGGACAACCCCGGCTTACACGATTCCCCGGTGGATCCTAGTCTAACCGATGGGAACCGCTTAGATTAGCGGGCTGCTCGGTGGGTTTACCAGGGTGTTCGGCCTGGCCACTATAGTGGCCCACGTGTCTAATGGTATGGAGGTCCCCCTGAGGGAGGGTCATCCCCTAAGCCTGCTCACAGGTAATGGGGTTGACCCGTCATTCCCTCTATTTCTGTGGTTGAATTTTATGCCCTATGCGAGTTTCAACACTTTGCCTAACCGCGGGGCTTGTTCGCGAAAGGCTCCATTGAGCCGAGTGATGGCTGCCTAACCCTTAGGCTCTTATTGTGCAGAGACGCGTTTGTGTTGCCTTAGTTCCACTTAGGGCTGAACACACTGAGCCTACTCGGTCCTAGATATGTACAAGTATCCGGGCGTGCGGAAGGACGTTGATTTTACGAGACCTACGGCGCGGGGATAGGGTGGCGGGGATAAACACGGAATGGCGGGGGGCGACCATCATGGGGTAATGGGCCGGGGGGAAAATGAATAGTCTAATTCAAACAGCGTTTAGCACCTAGGTGGGAGTCGGGCACTTTTCTTAGAACAGTGGGTCCTGGTTTAAAATCGATTCTAGTTCGCCTACTAACATTCACACGCAGAATTTTATTATTTGGTTTTCCCTTTGTGAATAAACAACACAACGATCATGAATAAAGTATCACCCAATTGGGTGCACACAAAGGTATGCTTATATATATATAACGCAGTGGATCCCGAATTCCGGGCCTCACGATACCTACGTAACAAAACCCCATGCGGCGAACCAGCCTCTTGCTCTTTATTTCTTCAGGTGACGAGAAGCGATCGGACCCGACCTTTAATGCTCTGTCGCAAAATTTCCGACGATGAACAACCCCGATTGGGATGACGAAATCATGTCCTGTGAGCTCCGTTTGGGCTCTTTTAGAAACGCGGAACCCCACAACCTGAAGCTCTTAGCAGAGCCTTAGCTTTGTACTTATCCGCGCGTTGGTTCTGCATAATTCTGTACTATTTCTATCGCTAAATTTTCATGAATGATCTGGTTCAATCGCAAAGCGTGGGCGCAGCACTTACGGGGGCGCGAGGCATCCGGCGGACGCCCCAGCACCCGCAAGGGCTGCCCCTATTCTTATGCCTAAACGAGGAAAAATTTTAAAACTCTTGGAGACGCCTCGGGCGGGCCTCTTCCACGCGTCCGCAGTTGAAGAGTCCACCCGAGGCAGCAAGGACTCCCAGAATGTAGCTCTGAATACCCTTTCATCTAAACTTTTGACCGACGATCTCCTAAGTTAAATTAAACCATGGGCGGTGCGGTCGGAAACACCTCCTCCGAAATTTAACAATGTACCATGAAATAAACAACGCAACACTGTGAAACACCGAACCATTTACCCTCCTGGGCACGAACGATAAAGTGACCCAGGGGGTGGGAACCAGTCGAGCACGGGGGTGTCTTCCCATTTTTGTTGAAATTTTGTCCAATACTCAACCCCCTCTCCGCAGCGCGGGCACAGCACTCGCGGGGGCGCGAGGCATCCGGCGGACGCCACAGCACCCGCGAGGGCTGTCCCAAATCCTAAACTCGAGCAAAACGATTCAAAAGCATCAGGAACACCCGGGCGGATCTCTTCCACGCGTCTGCAGGTCGAAGAGTCCACCCGGACTGACGAAAACAAACCGAAAAGAAAAACGCGAGAAAACCCTAAACTAGCAACATAAGAAAGAGCGGCGACAACCGCCGACTAAGCGCGTCGATCTCTGTGTGCGACTACTCGACTGGTCCCGCCTCCGAGCTGGGACAGTTTTTTTATACCACGCAGCTACCCCTCAGCATTGTTCAGGCCCCCTGATATCCCAACAGCGCAAATAAGCGTAAATTTAAATTTAAATGTAAAACGGCACTCACATTTCTACGTATAAACAGTTAACGACAACAAGGCATCGCCGCTATAGGACGAGTGGTACATTAATAAAACATAAACAATGATCGCTGGTCAGCCAACAACGGTGCTATATGATAAAATCTGCTGGTAGAGCACGGGCCGTATATAGACAAGGCCCTATCGAGGCAAGCGGCACAACAACAAAAACAACTAAACCTCGCCCTGGTCGGTGCGAGATAATTTTAGCAGCAAAATATAACGGCGCTAAGGGCGCCGTTTTCTCATAGGGATATCGGCACATTTTTGCCGATATCGCGGGATATAAAAGCAGTAGGCGGCCGGGGGCAGGACCAGAATCATGCCCTGGCAGGCCGGCTACTGATGAAAATTTGAAATCCGAGATAATTTTAGCAGCAAAATATAACGGCGCTCAGGGCGCCGTTTTCTCATAGGGATATCGGCACATTTTAGCCGATATCGCGGGATATAAAAGCAGTAGGCGGCCGGAGGCAGGACCAGAATCATGGCCTGGCAGGCCGGCTACTGATGAAAATTTGAAATCCGATGTAGCTCCTATGAGAGGCCTGTTAGAGGCCGTTTTAGCGCCCCAACAATGAGAATTTTGGGGTCCCATATAAGTTTGGAGGATCCTGAGCGGACCCGTGGGGGCGGGCGGCCCCGGTTTTCAGCTAAACAGTTGGGGTGGGACCCAATATGTGTCACGGGCTCCAAAAATCGGGGAGTTTTGATTATTTTGGGTGTCCTTTTAGGCTTAGAAAATTGTAGGCTTAAGCGCCTGTTCGGGGGTCCATAAGTATTTAGGGGATCCAAATTTTTAGACCCGCCGGGGCGATTTGACACCCCAGTAGAATCCTTAAGAGGGCTCAGTCACCCCCGTTCCCTTAAAATTTGTAAGAAACCCAAAAATTTGAATTTTCGTGTCACACCCTAAAATAATATCTTAGAAAATTTTGTATCCGAAATTTGTTCTCCGCCATCCGAAAATTTTGTTCAAATGCCCACCCTGCTAATCCTTGACTGCATGTTTTATAGATACACAATGCACAGTACAGGCACAGCAGATACCAAGTAAATTCCCGCAACTCTTCGGCGTATGCGCTGGGATCGGCCCAGGGCGACCAGTTTTTTTTCGTGTAACACCAAAAATCCCTGAAACATCCGTTGGTCCTCGGCCTCTCCCAACGCACACCCGTACCTGGCACAAATACATCAGGTATAATACAACGCACAAGCAATTTATATACGTAGTACGGCACTAATTTATTTCACGAGGATCGACCGGACACCCCTAATTATGATACCAGTCTTTCATATTTGGTGCCAAAATCATCCCGGGCACCCTCGGGCAATGGAGTGTGACCTTACAGATATAACGAAATAGAATTATTTCATAATCAATACGATACTGCACAATTATATCAATTCAAATGAAGGTACTCCACTGGTATCCGGTCGTCCATTCCTCTATCCTCTACGAAATTTGACACGTTTCGAGTGTTTTCTCCCTTTTTATAAAATTGGGCTGTTACAATATACATGCAGTCTAGATGTACTTGCAACTACGACACATCATAATTACCCAGTTTTGTAGAATATTAGAATCCAACTTTGCTGTACATGTTATCTATGGCTACATCACAAAATAACCAAATCAGGGCAAGTTGGCTATTTTTCATTGGTAGAACAAACAAACGGTAGAAATACAGATCCTACTGCCGGAAAATAGTATATATAGCAAATATTGTGCACTTCTACAGTTAGACGGTAAAACTTAGTAGCTCCAAGAAAACATATTCATCACTGATACAAAAACATTTATTAAAATCAATCAAAAAATCTAGCGCACTGATGTTCCAGCATTTATACTATATCACAATAACAATGTTAATATTTGGTATATATACTTCGTAATTGTAATTTGTGAATAAATGTCCTCCTCCACAAAGTGATGAGAGTGCCGTAAGCTGAAGAATTTTGCTGACACAAACATAGATTTTCAGCAGTATGGTTAACGACACAGTGAACGTAGAGTTAGCAAATAGATTTTGTTCTATATATAGCCAACTTGTACAAAGTATATACACAAAGGCGTATATAATGTGAAAACGCCTGTAAAAACCAAACACCTACGAATCGAACACTACTGTATGATAGCTTATAATTTTTTAGCAATACCAAACAAATTCGGCAAAATGTAGGTTTGACTCCTCCAGTTCCTGAACTCAAAGACGAATTCATATGTTCTTCAAAATTGTAGACAAGGAACAGCCCCTTAGGAATATAAGCAGATTGCGACAATTACTCCAAAAAAGATACATACACCGTAAAACGTTCTAAAATAATAAGCAATACTTCCAAATATTTCTGCTAAAGGTAGATCATCCTCTTTATTAGATACTGCATAAAAGCAAATTTTTATTATAACGACTACAGCTAATGAACGGATACGCAGATATATATATGGCCGATAATCACTTTAGCAACTGAATATGAAGCCAAATCTACCAATTTTGTGCCAAAAAGAGTTTTCTCAGCGATTTTTACGACAGCATGGATATGATGGCGGCATTTGCTCAAATTATCAGTGATTCTACCTATAATCTTCATATATGCTATAAAATCATTAATACATATATTCCTAACAAAGTCAAAACTACGGGGCAGCTGTTATCCAAAATCACGGCCTTATACCAATATTCGTGTTTTTCGCTGCTACAGATTGTCTACGGTGACTATTAAAAGCTAACAAATTCGAACTTTTCCATGAATTAACCTAAGACATTTCTAGCCATTAGAACATGGTAAATATATCGTTGCCATAGTGTATCGTCACCGTTCGATTTTTGTTAGCAAATTTTAGCTGAACATGTTAAAAAGACAACCTTTATCGAAGAAAACATTGTGGTCAAGCTAATGTTGTAGAGGCTACCGGACGCTGTGATCAAGGCTGCTTGAAGCCATACATGCGCACCTACAGAAACATAGCCCTTAGCAAATTTCAGCCAAACTAAGTATAAAACCTGAATTTTTGACTCTGAGCAGATGTGGCAAAACCTTCATGTTTCAACCTGAAAACTAACGATATCTGTAAGGACATATAGGTTAAACTCCAACAATATTGTAATGAATGTTACAAACACAGGCATATTCAACTCTTTGATAAGCGATGTGAAACAACGTAACGCTACTTAGCACCAATACAGTTTTGTGACAAAAATACTCGTACTGAAACAATATTCTATTTAAAACTTGAACCACAATGTAAACCATATAAATCTTGGAAAATGATGATCTTTCCGATGGCGCGCCAACATTATACATTACATAAAAGTTCCACAGATTACTAAAAATTCAACGAAAAATTAACGATTATTACAATCAATAAGATTAAACGTAAAACGTAACAAAAACAAATCTATACCTAATGGCAGGTTAACGTTATTAATTGGAAATTTCCTTTATCCGCTATTGCACACTGTACGAAGCGAATGTTTTAAATTTTACGTTTATAAACATACAGACAAAAATATCTTTGACATAACAATAATACATTAAGTGGCCGCGATCGCTGCAATCCCACCTATAGTAAAAATCAGACTTTCACTAAACTGAAAAAATCGAGAAAGGCAAAAACAAAAGATATAAACAGGAGATACATACTAGAATCACATCTTGGTAATAAAAACAGCTATGCATTAATCGCCTCAAGATATGGTTCAGCAACGAATTAAAATTTACTTCGGCCGTCGGCGCATTCCTTTGGTTTGGGGATGGCCAAAAGTATTAAAAGACACAACTATAACAAAATGTGTACGTTTGCCACAAAATATTTTTATGATTGCCATTCTTTGCAATAAGGCTGTGGTTTTGGATGCCATATCTTTGCTACCAAACCCATCCAGATTGTTCCCAAGAGTCTTTTCCAGGTGATGCCAAATTTTCCTCTCTCTAATTATTGCGTGAAAACCTCAACAAATAAGCATATTTAATTGATATATTAGCTGACTAAATTTAGAGTTTCGTTTTGTTTGGACGCGGCCACTGGATTGTTTTAGGTGCCTTGTCAGAATCAACAGCAACACTACTCGAAGATTTGCTCGAGGAGGAGTCAGTTGGACTAGATGTTGATGGGGTTCCGGTGGTTTTGACTGCTTCAGCTTTCGGCGCAGCAGCTTCTTTTCCTGCCTTGGGAGTAGTCGTTGCTGGCAAATCAGGTGTTTTCAAACTATCCATCGTCGTCGGTTGTTTGTCGAGCTTTATTGGTTCTGAATCTAAACTGTCAAAAAATTTATCTGTCTCTCTTGGATTGCTATACGCCGATTTCGACTTTTTCACCTCCTTTCCTGTGCCTGGTAAACGGTCAGTCGACCCAGATTCTGTAACCTGTTTATCTTTAGTAACAGCGCTAGACAGATGTGCTTGACCTTTTTCTTGCGCCCCAGATGATACAGGAATCTTAACTAAGCTCTCCCTCATTTTCGCCGATGGCGTGGCGTCTTGGTCCCGAGTTTGTCGAGCGATTTTCGTAGCCGATGCATACTGAGCCGCTTCCTGTTGTTTCCAGTCTTGCTTTTGAGCATGTTGACGCAAAGCGTCTTTCACTCGAGCATCGATCATTTCCTCGGTTAACACACCATCGGTTGACGCGTAAGCGCTAGCCTATTAGATGCAAATAGATAACAGATAATGTAGCAAAAATGATTGATGAAAATACTCGATGAATAACAGTTAGTGTTTGTATTTACAGTACAGTCACGCTCAGAAATAAAAGCAAAGTTTTCGAGAATCGTTCGCGAAAAATTAATAGCTGATTATCCGCGAACAGTTCGCGAACGATTTGGCAAAAATTTGCGTTTATTTCTGATCATGACTGTACGCCATCATTGCTCAGAATGGTAACGACAACCAATACTTATTAAACTAGACTTGGGATCTGGAATATTTTAAGTAATTTAGAAAAAATTCCTTTAACTGGATTTGGAAAAAAGGAAACCCTAGTAAGATTTGAACATTATTATTTAGTCTCACCGTAAAAATAAGCCCATATTATGCAGAACAGGTAGAGCAAACAGGTTATGTTATGCAACTAAGATTATATGTTCTTGAAACAACTCTGACACAGCACAAATTAACACGCTAAAACTAGGGGCTGTCTCCTTAATATTTGTTCGCAGATCATATAGCTCAATCGACAGTCCCTCACAGCTCGCCAACAACGATAGTCACTACTGGTGCGTAATGTAACCGGAAGTAAGACGAGTTTCACTTGAAACAACTCCTAACATACCTTATTGTAACAACTATATTAAAGCAAATAAAAACATAGATAAGAGAACAATCATCAGACTAAAATTAGAGTTTTTTGACAAAAAAGCTTTAACAACTTTAGCTTTGACTTTTTAACAAAGCAGACGCCTCCAGCGTCGAGTTGTCTCAAATCCTCGCCGTGTCCGATGTCAATCATATAATTATAACAAACAACAATTATGTCACGACACTATTACGGTGACAAACTAACAAACATTCATGAAATACTAGATGGTTATGCCAAGCAGAAAGTGACATTATTAAAGTTGTTTCCACGATGTATTACGCCGCAAATGTTGCATTACATATTTATAGAATAATTATTGTTATTATCGGAAATTGCGACGAGCTATATACTCGGCACGACTTTTGCCAAATTTTTATTCATTATGCAAACTCACTTTTCTACCGCTTGTCAGTAACTACTTAGCTTATGTGATATTCCAAAAGTAACTACAAAAATACCAGCCACGAAACCACTAGTTTAGCAACTTCGCGCCAGAAAAGACCTTCGGTAATGGCAGCTACATCGCGGCACTTTTTAGTCCAGTCAAATTCACTTTTCTACTGCTTGTGAGCAACTACTTAGCTTATGTAATATTCCAAAAGTAACTACGAAAAATACCTGCCACGAAACAACTAGTTTAGCAACTTCGCGCCAGGAAAGACCTTCGGTAATGGCAGCTACATCGCGGCACTTTTTAGTCCAGTCAAATTCACTTTTCTACTGCTTGTGAGCAACTACTTAGCTTATGTAATATTCCAAAAGTAACTACGAAAAATACCTACCACGAAACCACTAGTTTAGCAACAGGAAAGACCTTCGGTAAGGGCAGCTATATCGCGGCAGTTTTTAGTCCAGTCAAATTCACTTTTCTACTGCTTGTGAGCAACTACTTAGCTTATGTAATATTCCAAAAGTAACTACGAAAAATACCTGCCACGAAACCACTAGTTTAGCAACTTCGCGCCAGGAAAGACCTTCGGTAATGGCAGCTACATCGCGGCACTTTTTAGTCCAGTCAAATTCACTTTTCTACTGCTTGTGAGCAATACTTAGCTTATGTAATATTCCAAAAGTAACTACGAAAAATACCTGCCACGAAACAACTAGTTTAGCAACTTCGCGCCAGGAAAGACCTTCGGTAAGGGCAGCTATATCGCGGCAATTTTTAGTCCAGTCAAATTCACTTTTCTACTGCTTGTGAGCAAATACTTAGCTTATGCAATATTCCAAAAGTAACTACGAAAAATACCTGCCACGAAACCACTAGTTTAGCAACTTCGCGCCAGGAAAGACCTTCGGTAATGGCAGCTACATCGCGGCACTTTTTAGTCCAGTCAAATTCACTTTTCTACTGCTTGTGAGCAACTACTAAGCTTATGTGATATTCCAAAAGTAACTACAAAAATACCAGCCACGAAACCACTAGTTTAGCAACTTCGCGCCAGGAAAGACCTTCGGTAATGGCAGCTACATCGCGGCACTTTTTAGTCCTGTCAAATTCACTTTTCTACTGCTTGTGAGCAACTACTTAGCTTATGTAATATTCCAAAAGTAACTATGAAAAATACCTGCCACGAAACAACTAGTTTAGCAACTTCGCGCCAGGAAAGACCTTCGGTAATGGCAGCTACATCGCGGCAATTTTTAGTCCAGTCAAATTCACTTTTCTACTGCTTGTGAGCAACTACTTAGCTTATGTAATATTCCAAAAGTAACTACGAAAAATACCTACCACGAAACCACTAGTTTAGCAACTTCGCGCCAGGAAAGACCTTCGGTAATGGCAGCTACATCGCGGCACTTTTTAGTCCAGTCAAATTCACTTTTCTACTGATTGTGAGCAATACTTAGCTTATGTAATATTCCAAAAGTAACTACGAAAAATACCTGCCACGAAACCACTAGTTTAGCAACAGGAAAGACCTTCGGTAAGGGCAGCTATATCGCGGCACTTTTTAGTCCAGTCAAATTCACTTTTCTACTGCTTGTGAGCAACTACTTAGCTTATGTAATATTCCAAAAGTAACTACGAAAAATACCTGCCACGAAACCACTAGTTTAGCAACTTCGCGCCAGGAAAGACCTTCGGTAATGGCAGCTACATCGCGGCACTTTTTAGTCCAGTCAAATTCACTTTTCTACTGCTTGTGAGCAACTACTTAGCTTATGTAATATACTAAAAGTAACTACGAAAAATACCTGCCACGAAACCACTAGTTTAGCGACTTCGCGCCAGGAAAGACCTTCGGTAATGGCAGCCACATTGCGGCACTTTTTAGTCCAGTCAAATTCGCTTTTCTACTGCTTGTGAGCAACTACTTAGCTTATGTAATATTCCAAAAGTAACTACGAAAAATACCTGCCACGAAACCACTAGTTTAGCAACAGGAAAGACCTTCGGTAAGGGCAGCTATATCGCGGCAGTTTTTAGTCCAGTCAAATACACTTTTCAACTGCTTGTGAGCAACTACTTAGCTTATGTAATATTCCAAAAGTAACTACGAAAAATACCTGCCACGAAACCACTAGTTTAGCAACTTCGCGCCCGGAAAGACCTTCGGTAATGGCAGCTACATCGCGGCACTTTTTAGTCCAGTCAAATTCACTTTTCTACTGCTTGTGAGCAAGTACTTAGCTTATGTAATATTCCAAAAGTAACTACGAAAAATACCTGCCACGAAACAACTAGTTTAGCAACTTCGCGCCAGGAAAGACCTTCGGTAAGGGCAGCTACATCGCAGCACTTTTTAGTCCAGTCAAATTCACTTTTCTACTGCTTGTGAGCAACTACTTAGCTTATGTAATATTCCAAAAGTAACAACGAAAAATACCTGCCACAAAACCACTAGTTTAGCAACTTCGCGCCAGGAAAGACCTTCGGTAATGGCAGCTACATCGTGGAACTTTTTAGTCCAGTCAAATTCACTTTTCTACTGCTTGTGAGCAAGTACTTAGCTTATGTAATATTCCAAAAGTAACTACGAAAAATACCTGCCACGAAACAACTAGTTTAGCAACTTCGCGCCAGGAAAGACCTTCGGTAAGGGCAGCTACATCGCAGCACTTTTTAGTCCAGTCAAATTCACTTTTCTACTGCTTGTGAGCAACTACTTAGCTTATGTAATATTCCAAAAGTAACTACGAAAAATACCTGCCACAAAACCACTAGTTTAGCAACTTCGCGCCAGGAAAGACCTTCGGTAATGGCAGCTACATCGCGGAACTTTTTAGTCCAGTCAAATTCACTTTTCTACTGCTTGTGAGCAACTACTTAGCTTATGTAATATTCCAATAGTAACTACGAAAAATATCTGCCACGAAACCACTAGTTTAGCAACAGGAAAGACCTTCGGTAAGGGCAGCTATATCGCGACAGTTTTTAGTCCAGTCAAATTCACTTTTCTACTGCTTGTGAGCAACTACTTAGCTTATCTAATATTCCAAAAGTAACTACGAAAAATACCTGCCACGAAACCACTAGTTTAGCAACTTCGCGCCAGGAAAGACCTTCGGTAATGGCAGCTACATCGCGGCACTTTTTAGTCCAGTCAAATTCACTTTTCTACTGCTTGTGAGCAGCTACTTAGCTTATGTAATATTCCAAAAGTAACTACGAAAAATACCTGCCACGAAACAATTAGTTTAGCAACTTCGCGCCATTAAAGACCTTCGGTAAGTGCAGCTATATCGCGGCAATTTTTAGTCCAGTCAAATTCACTTTTCTACTGCTTGTGAGCAAATACTTAGCTTATGTAATATTCCAAAAGTAACTACGAAAAATACCTGCCACGAAACAACTAGTTTAGCAACTTCGCGCCCGGAAAGACCTTCGGTAATGGCAGCTATATCGCGGCACTTTTTAGTCCAGTCAAATTCTCCAAGTTTGAGCCGAGACCACCGGAAACGAGCACAGATAATATTTGCAATCAAATAATGTATACGACAAAATTTAGTATAAAACATAGTGTTTATTAAGCGTTTCACAAAAAGTGAAAGCAGAGAAATTATTCAAGCACCAATTACAGTTACAAAGACAATTTATTTGTGGAAAAGTGCGTAATTAAAATTTTGAAGAAAGAGTATGACACTAGATGATACTATTGTAGTTTGGCTTATCCGATGTTATGTATCGTTTTCTGTCTACGCAAATACACCCCCCCCCCGGAAAAGGTTGGGGCTACAAACCGACAATCTGCGGCGAAGGGTAGGCCGAAAAAGACGGCTGAATCATCGGGTAAAGACACAATACAACAGTATGACCGAGTGTGATACTTTTTTACAAAATTTTTATTTCGGACTCTTGTTTTGTGTATGCAGATACCCAAGATAGAAATAAAACCAATAAATTTTCTTTTAAGTTTAACATGAAGGAAATCAATAACGAGTAAATTCTAGATACAAAAACATAATTCCAAAATCTCAAATTTTTACAGACGATTAGGGCAAATTCTGAGTGTTTAGATATGTTAAATCAAAATAAGTTTTCCCTAATTATCCAATATACGGAAAACAGAGTACCAAATTTAGCACTAAATAACGAGTAAGTCCACTTTATGTGCGTACACCAAGGTTGTTTTTTCGTCAAAATCACGAATTGTTTCGCGCAGAAATTCGCGCTCAGATTTTTGCCATTGGTATTCGCATTATTGTGAACGCGAAGATGGACACTGCAATGTACGGAGGAATTTACCCTCGCGAAACATTTGGCCACTTCGAACGTTAAACGCCTTTATCGTTGTCAGGGTTCATCAAATGACATTCTAAATTATATAATGTTCGTGGTATTAGTGTATTAATACAGCATACGAGAAAAAAGAGTTTTCATTTGTCCGCGGTCGGCAAAATGCGAAGCTAAGTGGCTAAATAGTGACTGCGTACATCGCTTATGCATCACAAATCGTGTACGCATACATTAGGAAAAATCTTGATTTGTTCGTGTTCATCGCTTTTACGACCGTGAACTGACTTGACAAAAGAACAGCCCAGGTGTAAGCACCTAGTCTGGACTCGCGCATAATGACATCTATTTGTCGTCATTCATTTTAAAACTTTAAGCCAAACCAGTCTATCCAACCAAACTATATAAGGTTAAACATACAGCAATTTTTGAACGCAAATGTTTATTAAATCAACTCCGATGACCTTTTATAGCATGAATACCTCCACTACAAAGGCGCTTCCCGCTATTTCCCGCGTTTACCCGTTGCTGAATGCATTCAAGAGGCAATAAGGACAGTGCCTTTTCGTATAAAATAAATTAAAATAACTGAAAATTGTCGACGATTATACCATACATGATCATAGGGTAGAATCATCTCCTCCCTGGTGGGTCGGGAAGCAGTCGGAGCGAAGCGTCGGTCTCCTCTAACAAGTTGCCCGATCCAGCACCATATCTCCCCTTCTGTCGCGCCGAAGATGCGCGGAAATTTTTGACATAAATTGGCAAAAATCGATGGAGATTATTTAGAAAAATTTGTTGAAAATTGCCAAAAATTAGAAATAATTCATCGTACAATTTCGAAAATTTACTGCCCCCCGGCCGAGCGCCCCTCCCCTCCTCGCAAACCGGCAGATCGAGCGTGTAATGCTTTCCGCTATCCCCCTGGGGCTCGAACCTCGCGCATGTATAAAGATCAAAACTTACCTAGTCGGCTTGAGTGCCGGCAAAGCCACATAAAGCTCAAAGTAATGAAGAAATAAACGTTCACGTTCTTCAAGTCCCGGCAGTTGAAATGGCACCATTTCATCGATACGATCGTTGATCGCCCAGTCAAATTGTTCCGGCTGGTTCGACGCAAGAACAAGCATAAATCTGGAAAGAATAAACGGTACATAATTTTGAGAGATCCATAGTGTGCTATGAAAAAGACACCGTTTGAAAGAGGCCGCATGAAACTGAAGAAACCAATTTGCAAACACCGACACGGAACATTAACAGCGCCAATATATTAAATAGAATATTTATATCATAAATACAATTCCCACAGCTTCGCAAATAGGCTGCTAATCCAAAATTCCATATAACCCAAAACAACATAAAAAGTCAAACAGCCATAACATTAAAAATAGCAAAGGACTTCCAGTAAACATGCGCAGCACTTAAGATAATAAAATTCCTGCAGTCAGTCAATTGGTACTATTTTAGTATAGCATGATTGTTGCATTTCAAGCGAGTTGCGAGCGAGAGACAGTCATTTTTGGCGGGTACTCTAATGTATGGACTAAATGGTAGAAATGGCTTTAGCCCAAAATTACACATATCTAAGCAGAATCAGTTCCAAGTAACCAAATAGTCCGAATTTACTAACAGGCTATTCAGCGAAGTTCATAAACCACGCAATTTCCTGCTATTTTTTCTAATTGGCATGATGACAGGCCCAAATTGGGGGGGTTGGGGGCTACCCGCTCATAAATGCGCTCACTTCGATCTCCACCAGTAAAAATGGTGCAAAAAATCCTGTTTTTACAAATGCCTGAGCGTAATTCGGCATTGTATCGACCGCCGACACCACTTGCAAAACAAACCCACTCTACATTTGAGCCTTGCCTACCTGTTTTCTACTTTTGAAAATGAAACATTTTAGGCAATAATGTATTATTACGTTCTACATTTGTGAGCGGAGCTTGGGCTGTAGCATTACGAATGTACTCAATTTTATGTTCTTGTAACTACATTGCATAGGGCATAGGGCCTTATCATTGGTAAAATATTATATTTGAATTCTTTGACCCAAAAAACCTATAATGATTTGATCGAAACGACTCTATTTCAATAATAACACAACTATTGCAAAATTCTCTATTTTAGCTACATAAAATTAACTAATTAGCTAATTACTTATTAACCACTCAAGATTTTTTAATCCCAAATATCAGGTGCACACTCTGACATGATAGGCTTTCAAACAAAAAAAGTGTTTTTAATATCCGTTCAGTAGTTCTTGAGATCCGTCGGGCCGAACGAACGAACAAACGGACGGACATCGACCTTTTTACTCCCAGACAGAAAATAAAAACGCTTCGCTCGGCTTCGCCGAGCTCCGCTCAATCAGTAGAACGCTTTCTTTCTATGGCTAAAAAGAAGAAAAGTTTCCAAATTTCTTAAATCACAACATTTAAGACAATCATTTTACGTGTCATTTTTTATGTTGTAGGCTCTAATTATTTGTCGTATTTGATGCATACCACGGTAATACAACTTACTTAATCGTATTTAGCGATACCGAAGACTTATAACACCATTCCACGGTTACGATCCGAAATAAGTGCACACGCAGAATGCAAACACAATCAAACGATCTTCGTTTAGAAAAATAATTCGTTAAATTAAGCACAAACAAACAATTTTTATTATTTTGATGTGATCAAACTTCGTTAAATTTATTGATCACAAACAATCGATTCTAGTTTTCGAAAAATCAAACAAAACGTTGCTCGACTTATAAGCACTTAATTCCGACTGTAACTGATGAATGTACAAAAATAAATTGGAAACAAAACAAAAATTGGATAAAATTTATTCGCGCCAAGTAGCCCCTGTACACCGTCCCACACGGTCAATTATACATTCAATACTTTATGTTGATGGAAATTCCATTTTAGAACGAATATTTCAAACTTTGGCTCGCCGCTCCAACACGGTTACTCGGGCAAAAATGTAGAAAAATGTTTCTCTTGATGAGAGGATACTACCAGAACCATTGGTGCACCACAAACGCAATCGTAGGCCCACCAAACAGGTTTTATTATGCGTCGAATAATTAAAATTTGCGAAATTCCACTTATTCGGTGATGATAACAGTTAAGAAACGAATGAATTTTTGCTCAGTTAATCGCAATTTGAGGAAACTCCGTCATCTCACTGTTTTAACAATCCTAAGCAACCAACGGGAATGTCAATTGGGCACACCATTGCAGTTAAAAATGATGGTTGGCGATTGCGTCATATGTGTTACGTGTACACTCTTGATCTTGCACTGTTGCCAGCATTTTAATTACACTTTCAGAGATTAATACCATTTATAATATTATTACTTATACCAACTACTGGACGGAGAATTTAGTTCGCACATTTCATGCATGAATATTTATTTTTATGAAACAATTTACTTTTTCGACTGATCTCCAGTACGAAACAAGAAGGCGTTCAATGTCGACCGCAAATCTTCACTAATTATTTCCTTAAAATAAATATTAGAAAATCTGATAACTCTCACGCAAGGACAAAAAAAACTTCTCGGATAAGAAGTAACGTAGCTCGATAATAGTAATTACTATGACTGTAGCCCACAAGTAAATCCAAAATAATGTAGCACAAAGACATGAAACAGTGAATTATTTGCACCAAAAAAATGATTGGAAAGTATTATAGCGGCGCTGTGGACCAACTACATTGAAGAACTAAGATTTATACGCAGGAACAATAATTCAGAGAATCCGCAAACCCTAGTGATTATTATAACCATACGTGACAACTTTGAGCAGTAGAAACGGACATAAAATCTTCGGTATAAGAGTGTGGATCAAAAGAATTCAGCCCAAGTTACGGGCTACAAGTTAGATATTTCTGTAACTACTTACAATCGGACTATGTCGTGGGATATGCATAAAATCTTAAATCCCTGTCCACAAGACTGTCATGCTGCTACGTATATATGTAGTTCACCTGACATTGTTGAACCCATATGGACCATCCGTGGCATAACGGATCCATAATTCGAACGCTACACGCCATGAAGATAACGAAAATTTCTAAAACGACTTACTGTGCTACGTTTACGCAGGAAGGCATCAGCTTCATCAACAAACAGTAGCAAACTAGAAAAAAGAAAATCTTTGTAAACGAATTTGTCAAGAACGGCTAAAATATATTCACAGTGCCCCTGAGACCTTGGTTGAATTTTCGGGGTTCTATCAAAAAAATGAGGCTCTATGTTCAGCGTAAACAGAGCGAAGAAATATTAAAATACACTTATTATAACTTATTAGCACCGTTGCAATCAAATAACTGTCCCCAACACACACAGGAAAATAACACGTAATAGCTGGCATAGTAGATTGCTTGACAACCAAAATACTGTAACATAAAATTTAATACCCACATAATAGCCAAAAACATGCAACCTGTCGCGTTACAGTATTCCAAAAATCATTTGTAACAGTAACACTTATATTTTTGATTCGGCAGTGGAAATCGAGAACATAGTGCACTATACTATAAAATTTGAAAATTGGAAATTTTTTTCGGGTTTTTTTATGACATTCGGGGTTTATCTGGCGCTTTTTAGCCGTTTCGGGGGTTTCGGGTTTTTTGGCATTCGGGGTTTTCAGGCTTTTTCGAGGCTGCGGCCACCCAGTATTCAAAATATTTTGCAACTATTAACTAAGTGGTTTGCCGCAAGTGAAATGTACAGCAATAGAACAACCGTAATTAACTTAGACATTTTTCAGATGCCTCCTGAAGTTGTACGTAACCTATGGATGCTTGGACGCTGTACATTTTAATAATTATTATTAAAAAAATACAATATATACGCATATAAAACAAGACAAATTGAATATATCGTCTACAATCATTATTCCACGTAAGCGACCTAAGTTATGAAAACCGAAAACAGAAACGTAAAATACTATAAAAAAAATTTGCCAACAGTTACTAAGTTTTATAGCGTGTTATATCCAGGGTGTCCGCGCATTTCCGGTCATGAATTTCCAGGATTTTCCAGGATTTTTTGAGCGAATTTCCAGGATTTTTAAATGCAACAATATTGGTGAAGGGATGAATTTTTAAGCTTTGTAATGACTCTTTTTTCATTTCGAGTACTTGTTTTTGGATTTCATTGGTCGCGAACACCATGCGTCATACGATTTTCCCATAAGAAAGTATTATACATATTTTGAACCAGCGTAGAAAGTTGAATAAGCTATGTAGCTATGACCCAATTGGCGAACTCGGGGAAACGATTTGCATCCAACCAAGAGTCGAAAAATTTGCATTTCAATTTCGGCATAATTATATTACTTATCAGTACGTCTGAAGCACAAATAAAATTCAGAATATATAGTTATACTCTGGAACCCCAACAGAGTTAATCTGTAATAACTGAATCAAATGAAATCGGAAACCAGTAACTACAAACAAAGAAACAATGTTGTGGTTCAAGAGCCTATATATATTCTGAAAATTATTAATTAATGATTCAGAGGCGATGATAAATAATATATAAAAGTATGGCTCCTGCCGCTGATGTGGGAAAATCTGAAAGAAAAAACAAAAGTTTAACAATTTTAAAAAATACAAATTTTGTTGAAAAATGTTTATGAATTTCCAGGATTTTTCTGGCAATTTTCCAGAATTTGCCTCTTTTTACACTACGGCCCTTTCAATTTCCAGGATTTTCCAGGATGCAGAGCCAATTTCCAGGATTATCCAGGATTTTCCAGGACGCGGACACCCGGTATATCACAATCTTTGCGTGGCGCGATCAAAAGGTTGCATGCCTTTTTTTGCGCCTCTTGTTACTTAATAACTCCATAAAACAAAAACTCTTGACATTACATCGATAACTGATTACGCTGCGTACGATTCATGTCCGTGTTTATTCGTCCACTATACAAGGATCCTTGAGGATACCACTTAAAACCCAGTGGCCTAAACTTAAACGTAATGACCTATATTAAAAACGCGAGATTGGATTCTTTGTCCATAACAATTTTCTCAATATTGAAATGTCTATCAATTAAACAAGTGAATAGCTAATAAAAATTTAGGATATCGCTTTATTATTAACTACTCTGCAGTGAATTGTACTCCACCCCAACATTATACATTACAAGCCGGAAATGACTGTGATCTTTCCAGCGAGTATACGTCATTTCCGCCGGGTAATATTGTACAATGTAAAGGGTTACATTAACACAATAATTCGTTGCATCGCGTTTGCTCTACGTAGTTGATGTAATTCTACTTTATTGATCTGGACAGGATTTCCCAAAACATTGTCTCTTTTTAAATAACTAACCTTTATAACATCATATTGCATCTATATCAGTACTAGTATGAAAATACCAGATAAAAAATTTCACCCAATGAGTTTAAATTTACTGACAAGTAAAATATGAATACCTAATAAAGAATGAAAACAACATAAAATATTGTCAAATACAGCGTCAAATATGCGAAAAATGACTGTCGCTCGCTGGCGACTCGCCCGAAATAAATTTGTTCCATTTGTTTGTGAAATAAATATAAGTTAATATTAAGTTAAATAGTTTCGAAATCTCGAGCAAGTCACACGCTCGCGGCTCGCTCGAAATGCGACGTTGATTTCTGGCGCGTACTGTTATATAACATAAGAGCAAACACAAAATTCTCTTAAATAACAGCTTTCTTCAAGGAACTCATGGCGTTCTTGTGTCATGTTAAAAGCGAATGCTTGGTTTTCTGCTATAATTTTATCGGCTATTTGCCTCATCTCTATCAAACATCAAAAATGAACTGTACACATAAACTTAAAACGTGTATATACAAAACTGAACCGGTAATGATCCATATTCACACAATTTTGCTATAATATTTATATTACCTAACAGCGCTTTATCGAAAAATTTAAAATAAGGATACCGCAGCACCGTACACACAGCAAAATGGTTGTTGTAGCAGTATAATTCTGTAGCTTAGAAAGAAACACCTACCCGCGACGTGATGTTTCAGCCCAATCAAACACTTTATGTACTGCTGATACGCCATCGCGACCGAGTGGAGCTACATCGCCGCCGGTCATAATTGCATAATCCAGGCCCGATTGCAGTGCTAGGCGCTATAAAATAATCAGCCTTCAAAAATCAATCTTTTCTAGTTGATAATCAGTCGGCAATAAACAGAATTTATTATGTGACATATAAGTATGCATTTGAAGATTATATAACATTCAAATACAACCATGTACGCAGAAACCAACAAAAAAATGTTACAATAATAGTGCTACAATTATTAGTATCGATAGGAAAGCTAGGCTCTGCCTTTCAAGAGGGTCGGACCCCCTAAGCCATACGTGTCCTGATGGGGCGGACCAAGTTAGAAAAAACTTCGATAAACGGGAATTGCAAAAAAGAACCCCTGATATTGCAACCCCTGGTACCACGAACCCCTGTACTGTCTTCGCGTTCAATAGTTGAGCAGGATTAATTTCTAAGTTGGAGTGATTCGTTCGAAGTAATATCGTAGTAAATGGTGAACCCAAGTACGTTTACGGTGGAATTTCGTTCGTTTGAAGATTTCCAGAGAAGAAGAATATTCATGGTTGTAACGCAAAGAAAAACCCACAAACATGTAAAACGCTACAAGAAGCAGTATAACTGTTATAAAGTTTGAACAAAAATGTTGCAGAAATTAGCCGCTTGAACTTCACCTGCCTGACGCAACGCTACCATATGATTAAAAAACGTATTTATTGCCAGACGCTGCAACAGACGTGCTGGTTTGCTAAGTACTTCAGACACACATAAGCATACTTAAATTAAAAGGGATTTTCTGTAAACAGAATGGTTCCCGTTCGTCTTACCTTGGCGAACATAGTTTTCCCAGTGCCGGGCGGTCCGTAAAACATTATGTTTCTGAATAGGCCATTATTGCGTTTTGTGTTCTTCGTTGTAATCGCAATATCTAGCAGTCGTGTTTCCAGTGATGGCTAGAAATAGTTATAAATTTTAAAGTTTAAATCTGTCAAGAACAAACATTTTTGGTTACAATTTGCCACAAGTGTTAACGATGTGAAAATCGCGTCATAAACGACCGAAATCGAAATTAAAATAGATAGCGATATCTACTCATCCACAGTTAGACAAGCACATTATTGGTGAAAACAGTACTTAATATTCAACAATAGTCGTACATGCTCATGATCCGAGATTTCCAGCGGGTAACAGGAGCTTTGGGCGAGTCAGCTTCGGCCTCCCAGGGATGGGGGTCAGCCCCGTCAGCGGTGGAGGAGTATAACTCCTACCCTCCTATGAGCATGTATTACAATGTAGATAAATAGAATTATAACACAATACGGCACCTGATTACAAGATGAATACTTATAACCGCTTTAAAAATATCGACACAAACAAAAACGTACCGAAAAAATAACGCCTGACAATATGCTTTCGGGATCACTTCGAATCTGACGTAGGTGTCGTACTGCCTAAATATAAAAGTTCGAAACATAAATATATTAACTAAAAAACTGAAAAATGACACGTTATTCAGGAATATTTGATTTGTCATTTAATTAAATCAATGTATAGAAGACAAAGATACTTCGTCCATTCGATACATTTTTATTAATAATTTTTGAAAAACATCCAGGACATTATACTGGTAATGAAATTCTTACAACAGCAGTCAGGCCAGAGGTGGTAAACCAACTAGAAAAAAACGAGCACGTAGCAGATTACAAAGTACAGTATAACCCAAAAATCACGGTTGCTTACTGCTCGTTCGCTCGCAAGTAAGATGATAGTCATTTCTAGCAGGAACTGATTCGAAATTCAGAAAAATCAGGCAGGGCACTCACAATAAGCCTTGACCCAGTTAATGCGCTAGATTATGAGGTACTTGTCGAACAATGATTCCACGAAATCTGGTAGTACCTATGTTAGGCGTGTACATAGTATATCTTCTCGGGTTTATACCTGTAAATTTAGTAATAGATAGTGTGTGCAAAAACGACTGTCGCCTTTCAAGATAAGCGCAAGAGAGAATAAAAAATGCAACGAGCGAGCGGCCCTATCGATATTTTTTGGAATAGCATTTGAGACTTCGATTGCAGCACACATAATCGAAAATCAATTTAAATGTATAAAGTGCGGTATATTGCTAAGCAGCACCACAAATACAGCGGAGTTCGATAGCTTTCATACGTCAGTGATAGAATACACACTTCTCATGGCGTGGAAATTTTTATATCTGCCATCTTCAAATCATGAGCATGAGTGAATGGGGCGGGACAAAGTAGTATTTGTTTAACAAACAATATTTAAAATCCTCAAATGCAGAAGTTTCTAGAACAAAATTTTGTAAAATTATAACATAACTTCACTATAGGAACATCCAAAATGATCACAAAGAGTACATCAGAAACTTCTGCTACACAATAAAAAGAACGAAACTAATCGATATGAACTGTAGTTTGGTTTGTGGCTGTCAAACTATAATTAACCTCTGATTTATAATATTTGACACTGAACTGGATAGTCCAAAGTAGGGGTCGGCATTTTCGACTGCACCTCGACAAAACGGAGGTACCCCCGGCAAAAATTCGTATACCTCCTGCTCAAAGCCCCCTGCTGAGAAAAATAAACGTCTAAACGCGACAAGATCCTGCAAAAAAATCGGCCCCCCGGCAAAATGCGGCACCCCCGACAGGCGAGCCGCCCCCCCCCGCGGCTTTAATTTCCGAGGTTTTTACTAGCCTGCTGAATTATGTACATTTTTATCGAGAGGCTTCGAAACACTGTAATGCAATTTCGACTGCCTCAAATGTCTTGTTTCATCATTTAGTCATTGAGTCAATTTAGTCTTTTTCGGTTAAAACAGGCGTCAACAATAATGTATCTCTTACCTTTATCGGATGCTTTACGGCCTCCAGGATCATCAGACGGGATGTATCACGAATAAGACTCGGTTTGCCAAGGCGCGACTCAACATATCGTGCAAACACCGACGTCGCATTTTTCGCCGAGTAAACGCCAAGCGCAAGAAGTGAAACTCCTGCGGCCTGATAGTAAGAAATCCAAGGTCAGTAATTAATCATCTATGGTTCATAGAAACGAGGCGAGCGGGAGCGAGCGGACTTTCCACCTATAGCATTGCTAACGACAAAAATTGTGAAAAAATTTTTTTGCCCGTTTGTAGAAATAATGAATTTTCACAATTTTTTTTATTTGATCATAAATTCAGTGTATTCGTACCTTTTCGTCTTACGACCGACCACGTCTGCTGGGTCGAAATAGGAGGAATAGGGGTCAAAGGTCATATTTTTTAAAGGATGATCTTTACGAGACACTAGTTAGATAGAACTAAATAAGATATTATTTCAAAATACACATAATAAAATTTTATACTCTACTACTGAAGAAGACGTAAAAGGAAAGTTATGAATCCGCACTGCTGTAATGATTTCAAATTTTACGAATTTGAAGAGCTTTCTAAAAGTGCACCCTTTTAGCATTCACATAGCAGTCACATCTGTCTAAAAAGTCTTGCGATACTTTGTATATATATAAATGAATTAGGTCCGGCAGAAGAATTACGAAAAACAACATAATTCCTTTCTTTCTAAACATAATACTAATTCCTTGTGAGTTTTCAAATTACATTCAAAGGCGTATGAAATTCCCATTAAACTTCTAAAATATATTTCAGATAAATCAGCTTAGAAGCCTCAGAATAGAGGAAGAATTCATAAATATTACAGTACAGAACTATTTGTGTTTCAAATAAAATTATTATTTTTATATATCTAGATTAAAACAGTTTATACTACGAGTGAAAATTATAGTTAAGACATATAACCCGTTCGTGCCAGGAAAGCGACAACGAACGCAATAATTAAACGAAACTTATATAATTAATAAAAAATATTATGCAGAATTATGATTTTTGCTACTGACCTATAATATCGTATTATTTAATGTTTTAATTGTTTACGAAAACGTGAAACTTGTCTGAATACTAAATGAAAAATAAACATACGGCTGCGGTGACTTTTCCCCAGTCAGATATGAAAGCTTGAAATCCAGCTCCAAATGCACTACTCCCAGTTCTAAAACAAACATTGGTTGGTATGCATTCAGTATGACAAGTGCTAGGACCCACAGCGTAAAATGAGACTTAAAGTATGTTCCTTCGAAGTTATTATTTAGACTTTCGAAAATTACGAACTTTTGGGACTTAAAAATTCAACTAAAGAAGCTCTATTTCGATACCAACTATAGTTACTAAGCGAAGACAAGGCAGCAATTATAGCTCTTCAGCATAGTTATAGATTTCATCCAGGAGAGCACAGAATACACGCATTTTCTAACATGAAACCTGCATTATATAACACAAAATGTGTACACCTATTATGAAAAAACTGGAGACCATACTTCATGAGCAGGTTATATAGTGGAAAGGTGTATGAAGCGATGCCCTATACTATTGGCTATCCTATACGAATATCTTCATAATACGTTTCTGGACATTTCAAAAACACTGGATAGTCGCGCGAAAAACAAGGAAAAGTTTAACACTACGTGCAAATATTATGGAGACTGTGAATTGCGCTGCGATTTTTATATTTTCCAACGCTCGGTCGGTGCATGTTGCGATTGTTACTAAAACACGTGTAACAATTCCCACAACACAATTTACAGTGAACGAACATTTACTATATTACCAAGGTATTATTTATTCTGTAATGTCAGTAATAACCACTACATTTTTATCATCTTCTATACAGGTATCGCGACTACCGACGATAGATAATTGGCCTATACCATCATGCGCTCCAACATGAATGACGAAGATAATTTATAAACTATTTTGCAGCCTGTCTAAGAGAGCAAAAACGTCAGTGTTCAACCACAAACGCTGTATTCATTAGTCGCTTCGCAACTACGTCCATCCATATCACTTCGAAGCAATAATTTTACTGATTTTACTGCTCTGTTGAAAAAACAATATTACTTGATAGCTTCCAAAACTGTCGTCCGTCTTTCGGCAGCACGAGTTCGAATCTGCTGCAAAGTGAGATCTTGATTTTCACGGTCGACTTTTGCTTTTCCGCGAAGTTCAGCGTCGACTTTTTTCATTTCAAGCTCATGACGCTTCTGAAGTTCGTGCTCTACCGACGCTTAAATTAATCAGTAGTACATTCCTAAGTATTATTTCAACATAAAAGTAATTAACTGCGTTCCGAACTCACAAGTTAGCACAAAACGAACACGGCAATAAGTTTCCCACCATGCCCCAAAACCCCCAAGTGAAACTTTTCAACCACATAGGACGTCAGAACAAATTTTTGAATTTTGGGTCGAGGAACGACAAGGGTACCATACATTAAACCCCATAGCTTAATTGAAAAACCTTAATCCGAACCGGACCCTTAATTGAAAAACAAAAAAGAAATGGCATCGGCATTTGCTATGTTACTATGAAATAAAACCAAATAGAGAAAAAATTCGAAAGTTAAGATAAAAATAACCTTGCTTCTGTGAAGGCCACTAAAATAAACTAAAGTGACGTAAAACCCTCATTTCTGACCCCGGAACCAGACCTCAAATGAAATGTATAATCGCTAAATTTGAAATATTTTTAAACCAACCTCTTCGCATTTGTTCTTGCTTTTTCACAGATTCCTCTTGCTTCCTTAGCAAATCATCCTGGTTGCGTTGCTGAAATAAAAGATGTATAGTCATTGGCAGAAATAAAGAGCAAATAAATTGATCGGAATTTCGACCGATTTCGATTAAAAGAAACTTCGATCGATTACAATAATTAAGCGAAATTTCGGTCGACTGCGATTTTGATCGGGTTCGATTACACTTATCTGTGGATGGTACTGTTGGAATTAGATACAAAATTCTTCGACATGGCGGTACATATGGGGCCGAAACAGATGAGCTGCCAAAAAGTGAATAAATAACATCGATTAAGTTTGTAATAGCACTGCATTGCTTCGTTTATTCAAACAGTAGTATAGTTTCATAAATATACAAACATCTTTATTTCACCTGATTTTTTCGTTAGTGTGCGTAATCCTATTTATACTTTCTCCAAAGATTCGGCCTATATTATTAAACATTGTCCTTGCGAGATAGCTGTGACCGTTTATTGGGTGAAAATTTTTTAACATAACTATTGATTATATTCAGATTTCGTTTAGCACACCTTGGAGAGCAAACCCTGACAATCCTTCCTTTCAAGCTAAAATCCGTCGTATATTACAACAATTTATAAGTGTCTCTGTCTTTATCGAATAGACCGAAAAATTTTATTCTGCAGTCGTCTTAACAATGTCGATAACGCTCCTACAACCTTTTAATTATTATTACATATCGTGTTTTTATATAACAGTTGATTCAAATGTTGCTAAAATCACCAATTTAAGAATATCTAGAACGCCTAGTGAGAAGACAAGAAAATCCTGCAAAAGTGAAAGATTTTCAAGACAAAAACAAGACGAATGTCTAATGCTACGTCCACCCGTTTAAAGTTTTAACTCAAAATCTTAAGCCATGTTTTGCATTTTTGGCAAATTTGAACGCGTGCACACGCTTCAAACATTTGTATACAATAGCTAATCTAGGATAAAGAAAACATCATGAAAATCTTTGAACTAATGTTTCACAAAACATTACAAGTGAACTTAAAGCATCATGATATGCCACATTTTTACACCACAAGTTAAAGTAAAATTTTGATCAAATTAAGAGCACAAGTTTTGAGCAAAAATTTTGAACCTGTCAACGCAGCTTTATGTTAAGATTACCTTGTACTAAAGTTAAACTTGGTTAAGCATTATTTGTCATAGTCAAGCTTAAAATACCTTTCGGCTGGGACTCATATGCTACAAGAAAGTGCAATTCAACATCAATAGCACTTGATGACACGTCACATTGCGTCTGGTCACCATTATGTTGTGACCAGATAGAGCATCTCGCAGCTGGAACAAAAAGCTTCGTCCCACGCTACGCTGTACGCCTACTATTGCAATATTATTTTCAGTTAAGGTAATATACATTAAAATTCACCTGTGCAGCAAGTTCCTCCTGAAGTCGCTTCCGCGCTAACTGATCTTCGTAGTCTGCCCGCTGAAACAAACAACATTTTATAATCACTATCTAAAATCCTAAAACCTTTTGATAACTAGTCGGTAGTGGAACTACATTTCTGAGCGGAGCTTAGGCTGTGGCATTACGAATGTACTCAATTTTATGTTCTCGTAACTACACTGCATAGGGCATAAGGCTTTATCGTTGGTAAAAATATTGTATTTGAATTCTTCGACCCAAAAACCCTATAATGGTTTGACCGAAACGATTCTATTTCAATAGATAACACAAATATTGCAAAATTCTCTATTTTAGCTGCATAACCTTGCTAATTACTAATTAACCACTCAAAATTGTTTAATCCCAAATATCAGGTGCACACTTTGACATGATAGGCTTTCAAACAAAAAAAAGTTTTTTAAAATCGGTTCAGTGGTTCATGAGATCCGTCGGACAGAACGAACGAACGGACAGACATCGACCTTTTTACTCCAGACAGAAAATAATAACGCTTCGCTCGGCTTCGCCGAGCTCCGCTGAACAATTCATCAATCTATTATTAAGCATTCCAAATGAAACAAATGTATTAAGTGCGTCAACAAAAATTACACTGTACACAGTCCACCATACGCTAGTCACTAGATCGGCTAAGCTACAAATGGAGCTCGGATCGGCCGCGTCATAGCCTTAGCTTGGACATAACTAAAAGTAGTAAAAGGCATAACTAGGAGACTACATATCTATTACAAACTAGTATGTTATCCTCTTTGAAACATTGTTGTAGGTTTGATGTAAAATTTGCGTATTTTTCTTCTCCGTCCAAAGTCCAGAAAAACGCATACTGGCAAAATCTATAAATCACTACTTTCAAGAAAAGAAAAATCAAAATTTCAAACGTTTTACCACAATTTGAATATATTTGGCGCCAAAATTGAGCATTCTTTATTTCCTGATTGGGAATTCTTTACCGGAGGGCAAAAATATTTCACAGAACTAAAACTTCAAAAAAACTGAAACCAATGAGATTTACGGCTTAAAAACCTAACATTTACAAACCCTTTTTTTACTATCCCTAGCCATTAAAAACTTGGGTAAATTAGATTTTATTGGTTTCTTGGAACAGCGCACACGAAGGACTTAAACAATATTCACTTAATAATTGCCCACATAAACTTTTGTTGTGAAACTACAACAGTGCTCGATAGAAATGACCACCACTCGGTCGTTGTTCACCCGATGATCGCTCGAAAAGTGACAACCATTCCTGAAACGAACAGCACCTGACAGAAATAATACATATTCACTTGATTTTCCCATGCTGCTCCCATAACGGTATAATTGTTATCGCCTGCCCGAAAACCCAACATTATTCTGGGTGCATAACTGTACGAAAAACCTGGTTTTTCAATCAAGTTACCCTAATAAAATTTTCATTATTTAGAGTTGGAAACACTGTCACTGTGACAACTTCGGCATAAAATTGAACGCTGCTCGCTCACTGTTCCCTAGCAACTTGTTATGAGAAAATAAAATTTTATTTGTAAATTCAGTTGTTGTTCACTTGTAAAGCGACGAGGCAATTATAGCGTATACTGTATTAAAAACCTGGAGGGCTTAAATTAAATCTTAAATAAACTTGCTCATAGAAAGAACTATAATTCCAAATATACGAACATATTTAGCCTGTTGAGCTTCGTGTTCCATTGTTTTTCGTCGCTCTTCTTCCGCAACTCTGCGTTGATTAACTTTGCTATTTTCAATTGAAGCTTCAAATTGCTAGAATAAATATTTCTGTTAAAGGTAAGTCGCTAAACAGCAATCAAAACAGATTTCAAAGTAGTGTACTAAGAATCTCTGACCATGGGGCGTCTAACTATAACCAGTTTTTTAATTTATTTAAAGATTCGCAGTTGATATTGCCACACAAATACTTACAGATACGTTTTCTGGAACTTCCAGAAACTGATATTATAATTTTTGGTGAATTTAAACGCGTGAAAATATTTGATAGTACGAAAAGAATGTAAACATCTGAACTTTTGAAGAACAAAACAATATTACAACAAATATTCACTGGTATTCTGAATACGATGGTGAATTTGGTGAGGTTTCATCTATAGTTGTCAATATATGTAATCACCTGCAACAGACTGTGTTTGACGTGTACCATCCTAAACCCTTTGCAACCTCCGAAGCTTTGTAATGATGTTTTGATTCGAATTAAGAAGCATAAGCTATTCTACCAATCTAATCTATAATAGCATATTTGAAGGCGTAGTAAACAACAACAAATACAGACTAAATTCTTTCGGTAAACAGGTTCAAAGATGGTGGACATGAAAGCCGTTGAAAATCCCTGAGATGGTAGGGCACAATCATGTTGCATTCTGTATGACCGCACCATCGTATTCAACGTCCCGGAAAATCTATGCAATCCGTTCAAAAGGCCCTGAAAGCAACATGTAACTGAAGACAGACTAGATTGTCGACCATAAAGGCATTGACTCTATAATGTTAAGCCACGGTATTCAGGCTACCAAAATACTTATATAGACCATTCTTGATGCCCTGCACGAAATACATAAACAAACGAATGAAATCATATTGCATTAGGGAAGGCGGGTTCGTCGACCATAAACCCCATGAAACCGTTGAAAAAGTAGTGATATTGCACAACAAAACCATCGTATTCAGCGTGTTTGATTACCTATTAATCCACTTGCTGTTAGTTAAAACGTGCAATAAGATGCTGAAATTTGAAAAAAATCGATATTTTATGCAATTACTCGAAGAAATATTTGAGCCCATAGCGGCCCTGGAAGAGGCCCAACAAAAAAGTAACTTCCAGTAAATTTGTTGCATATAGAAAAGCTCGTTGAATTCTTCATTTTTCAATGCGATGCATGTGTCGCAAGATGTGAGCAGCAAAAAACTAGTAACCGTATTGGCCGTATTTGGCAAAAAATCTTGAAAACAAGCTTTGCCATTTTAACCCGAACGATGAGGCCGGACCTTTCTGAATTCAACTAAAGGACACATTGTCATCACTTTTGATATCGAACCAAAAGTTTTGTCAAAACCTAATTACTCGAAGATGAGTCATCAATTGTTATGCTGACACAAAAAATTTCTCACAAGTTTCCCTCTAGGCTCGCCTTCTTGGCTACGTTTCAAAAATTTTCGGAATAAAATTAGCAAAATATTGCAAAAACCAGCATTCAAATATTCAAACAGAACGGTTTGCCACATAGTCCATTGGAAAACAAAGCCAAATGTTGATCAAATCTTGGTATAAAGTTTTAGCTTAACACTAGACGCTGACAAATTTCTACATGGAACGTTTCGTGAAACAATTTATCGATTTTATGTTTCAACTGCCAGCTACATGTGAAGTTCTATTACTTTGGCTTGAGCAGCGAGTTCCAATTGACGCGTCCGTTCTTGTTCACGAGAAAGCTCCAAGGCTTGTGAAGCATGTGCTGAAACACAAATATGGTATAAGTTGTATTAATCTGGACATTTCGGTACAACTGCAGCAACTATAATGCTTTCAATCAGAAGAGCTACTCACTACTGCAGAAATTTCAAGTAGTTTTCGGCGTTGTTCCATGGTTTTGCACGGTTAAAAATTTTGTACTTAAAGGAACTCATGTTTTCATTTGTCAGAGTTGATAAGCTAACAGTATGAGTGGATTTTGTATAATGAGTGAAAAGAGCGTAGCTAAAAATTCTTACTGGCCACTGCCACTGGTCAGCATGGTAAATATAAACGGTGTCCGTTTCTGGGGTTTTTGGAGTGACACGCATAACTCAGCTTTGACTGCGATTGAATCGCGCCATAGCTCATTCGAAAACTTAAAATGTCTTCTGAGCGCTTTAGTTAGACGTGAAAACAGATTCCAACCCCTTCCGGTCCTAAAAGGTGGTAAACAAGCTCGGGTCGGATCAAAAATGGGTTCGACAAACCATATTTTTAATTGGATCTCAAGAATCGTTGCAGATGTTTCAGGCAAATCAGGTTCATTTTGTAGAGCAATTAAAGCTCTATCTAACTGAAGAAAAAGGCTAATTTTTAATTTCTGAACATTACCCTTGGCTAGAGGATTAGGAACCGACGAGGTTTTAAAAGAGCCCATGACACCCGAAATATAGGAAACTCGACAGACATTTAAACGCGATATTGGGTCAGTTTATAAAGCAAGTGAAAATCTATGTAGCTCAGGGAGTAACTGGAATTCCGGTTCCGGCGAAAATCGTGTTCCGGTTGCGATTCCGGCAAAGAGGCAAAAACCATACCGGAACCGTAATTCCGGTTTAAAAATTTTTTGAAATTTTCCACATTTTTTGCTTCATCTATGATCCAAACTATGTAATATATATTATACAATGATCACGCTTCAATACAACCAAGCAAAAGAAAAGATTAATTAAGTAATTTGCTGTGTGAAACGTAAGTAGGGCACATGATTTCAGTAGGAATATTTCAAAATAACTTGCAGGAGTTTGTTAACAAATCAAAGCCAGGTCGATGCTTGTAGCAGCTATTTTGCACATTCAGAAGTCTGCGGGGTATGTTCGAATTAAACCGGTCCAACTCGGTAACAGAGTCTGACTTACGTAGAAGTACTTAGTGTATGCTTTGCTAACATAAATTGCGTCAAACACGAGCCAGTGCGCTTGTAAACTTGATAAATACAATAAATTGAAGTAGAAGAACCAGCATAAATTGAACTAACGTTATTTGCAACGCAGCCAGAAACTGTTCTCTTGGCAATGAACTGTATTTGTTGAAACTGTGCGTGCAGCATCACAGTTTGTCTTATTCATAGCATTCTGATTAGAAAATTATCATTATTATCATCTAACTGATGGGCACTGTTTGTCCAGCGCTAGCCTAAACAGTGCCGCTGACCACTGATCAGAAAATTACCTTCTATCTATTATTTTCTATTAGAATCATATAAACTGATAGTTTAAAGTTTCATACGGAAGAACATGTAACAAAGGCATGTGTAGTAAAGGGAGGTGACTGGAGACAGGGCGAAAGTGTGTATTCTACGCTCCACGAGTTGTAAGCACATTCACTTTGACGCAGTATAGGCAATGGTGTATAGTGGAAAACATTTTTTTTGCTCTGGGTGTCCAAAAACCGACATATTGATCGATAAATAAACATTATTAGCTTCCTCAGTCTCTTTAAAGCTTCAGAAAGACAATAATGCCATCACAATACAATAAGTTTAATGTAAAAGTTATTTTAAGGTACTTAAAATCCACTATACCTTCATTTCTTCTTTCATCTGTTTTAGTAAATATAATTTTCGAAGACCAGGTTCCGGTTCCGGATCCGGTTTAAATGGACAGTTCCGGTTGCTGGTTTCGGTTCCGGTTATTCCTGATGTAGCTGTATGCTTTATTACAGGGGTTACGTATGTTTAGACAAAGTTAAAAATGTGTTTTTAAATTGGCACACAATACCTGAAATACACGAAAACAGCCATATGTAACTCCATAACCAATAAATATAATATGGGTAATATTGGGCTCATTTTAAAGCAAGTCATCATCTATATGGCTGCATATTATGGTGTACCGCAGTTGTTATTATTTACGCTGTAGGGCTGCATCAAAATGGGTATTTTGAATGACTCAAGAGAGCCAAAATACACACAAATAACTATATACAGTCACTATCAGCAATAAAAGCAAATTCTTCGAGAATCGTTGACGATAAATACGCATTTATTTCTGAGCGTGATCGCACATCTCCCATAATATTAGTGTTATTGGCCTCATTTTGTACAGCAATGCATCCGCAAAGTAGTTTCACGTTGTGTTGCTATTGTTGTAATTTACTCGTCAGGAATGGGCCAAAATGGGTTTTCGATTGACTAACGAGCCCCAAAATAGACGAAAACGGCAATATCTCCGCGACCGCTTGAGCTACATAAACGCGTGTAATTAGTCTTATTTTGTAGAGCAGTTTATCTTCTATGCAGATGCACATAGAGTGCTGCTATGATTATTTACATTGCAGAGTTGTTTTAAAATGAGCTTTTGAGTTGACCCATAAGCCCAAAAATACAGGAAAACAGCCATCTCGCCATAAAACCACTGAGGCTATTTAAATGATATCGGGCTCTTTTTGCAGAGCAGTTAAGCCTCCGTGTAACTGTTCTTTGGCTTCACTACGCTATATGGTTGTTTCAAAACGGGTTATATACCGGCTTGTATAGACTAAACAATGTATCCAATAAGCAGGTATATCTCATCAACTATTCAAGATATATTAAATGATTCAACACGATCTTTTCATTTTATAAGGCGATGCTCCATACAACTGCGTCCGCTGCGTTGGCATTATGGTTACCTAAGTTGCAGTATTGATTCAAAATTAATTTAAATTGACACATGAGAACACCACTTTCAATGACATAATGATGCGGTAAAGTTTAGTGACGGCTGACATTAATTACGTCATGTTCAGGACTCGGGGTTCACCTTGGCGATGAAAACAGCGTATTTTTGAAAAGATTTTATGATTCATGCTTATTCTACATTATATATAAAATTTCTAAAATACATAAAATTTCCAAATTTCAAATATTCAAAGTCCAGAATAAAATCAATTTGAAACAAATTTCTGGGAAAAGCAAAAATCCAGCTGCCCTTATATTATTAAGATTAGTGAAATTTTAAAAAATTAGAGTGCAGTCAGCTGATGAAAAGTATATTCTAATGTGAAACTCACATTTAATATTAACAACGACTATTGACTCTACGCGACATTTAATATATTGCATAAAACTAGAAACTACATCTGTGATAGACACCAGAACCGTTAGTATTGCACGGTCAATAGTTGTAGTCTTACAACGGTACCATGACGCTACTCCCTCATATAAAATAAGATTTAGGTTTAGTTTAGTTTGAAAAGATTTGCAAGCAGTTCTCCAATCAGTAGAAATGTGGACATAAGAACAAAATACAGAAAAACAACATTCTGACTGTAACAGCTAAAAAATATCATACTCGATCGGACATCCGCGAGTACATCTAGTTAGATGCAGTTGAATTGAAAGATTATAGTTGTAAGCCAAAGAGTTAACAAATTAACATATTATTTATTGGACTTACGAGATTTCTCTAAATCCTTCGCGGCCTGGGCGGCTCGTTCCAGGGCACGCGAATCAAAATGATACGCACTTTTTTGGCCTAATTCCTTGGGCGGTTCATTCGGTGGAGTGCCACTGCCGGATTGACCGTCGCCAGGTGGTCCTTGCGTTCCCGATCCGCCAGGTGTTTGCGCACCACCACCAACTAGATCCGAAATGCTTGGTTGTGCGTTTTGATTCTTAATACCGAATAACCAAGACATTATTGGGTTTTAAAATTTACATTAATTTTCTTTAAACCTATAATCAACAAAAATGTTGAAACAATAAAACCAATTAAATAAAGAACAAATCTGCGAACGACATTATTTTTTGTTTATAAAATATAAGTATGCTGCTAGTAGCGCAACCAGTTTACCGCCATCTTAGATAAAATCTTTGCCAATGTATTAACCTTGAGGGGCGGAAGTGAAATGCATATTATGCCGTTGTCGATATACTAAGCATAAGCTAAGGCCCTTCCATGAGCTTTATACGAAGCCTAATCCTATGTCACGGGTTACCGCCCGCACCCCCCCCCTGCACACACATTTTCTTTTTTCTAACGATATAACGTATCGGCATAACAACTACCGTACACATGCGGTTTTCCGCTGATGTACCTTTGAAGCCGGTTTAAGACATATAACAGGCATACAGTCATACATGCACTTGCGCAACACGCTTATCGCACTTGTCTGAAGTTTAAAGAACATGTTCTATCGAAATTTGGCAACGGCCGGCTGTGAATTCAAACGGCTGACCGACGCGAAACTGCCGCCCAACACTCTAATGGCCGGATGGCGGCGCAATGCCTGGCCGACGTCCAACGGACGGCCGATTGTCAAGAAGCTATTCTTACTACGATACGAATTTACTTTTCGTAACGGGCTTCAGCGTTTGTTCAAAGATTTGCTCTACTTGATCCTGGTTCTACACAGAACTCATTGAAACACTAATGCGCACCACACACAGTTAATGCAAGACACAGTCGTGTTAGCACGCATTACCTAACAATGCAAGTAAGAATTTAGGAATTTGCCCATCAGAACTGCGAGCGTTCACTCAGATAGAAAAGAATTATGAAAACAGCCTCAAATTTTGTTCATGACTATGCGTAGTCACCATTTTTCTTGATGGACTAATCTCTAATATTATGAGCGACAACCGCTTTTAGCTAACTATAATCGACAATGCGATAGTCAACTTAACCCAGGGCCAACGACCATCCTATTTTGCTATCAAGATTAAAAAACTGAGACCGAACGTTTTCCGATGAACCATAATTCAGCGCAAACTGTTCGCGAACACACAGCTCTGCGATAGAAACCCAGCAAATTTGTGTTAGCGAAAATGCAACTAAAATTGCTGATTTATTGCGAAAGAAAATCGAACCGATTTGGGTTTTAGGCTGGCTACTGAACACTGCGAGCTAAACCACAGGACAGATTAATTTGCGACGTCAGTATTATATTAAATTGGTTCGCCAACAGAGACAAATACGAATGAAAAGTTGATAAAAATTAGATAACAGTTTTCCTGCCAATTGCAAATCGTCAAAAATCAGCTCGATTTTACCAATATTCTGTTAGCGAAAAATCAGTGAAGTTTTCGCATTTGTTCCGTAACAAGGTTTGTGATTCGCTACCGGCTATTACAAAATAAGATAGTCGATGGGCGCAGCTTAAGTTTGCTATAAAATTAAAATTCGTAAACCGCCAACCACGTAAAGTTAAAAATTACACAAAAAATGTCCTTAATATAATATATAAACCAACCAGGTAGATCGTGTCAAATGGTGACATCACTCTTTATAAATCTAAATATTTTCATGCCCGAATTTGTGTATCGTGCAATGTTCGACAAACTCAGGCCCGTAGGCTAGAATTTTAGGGGTGAGAAATTGGGCTCAAGGCTCGGACTCGTGCCAAGCATGAGTCAACGTTTTTGTTACGAGCCGAGCCGACCATACTTCAAGCCCCGAATAACTTCGTCGCCAAAACTCAAGCCGTCGCGGCTCGTACCATAACGTCAAACATACTGTTTCGCTAATGCTGACTGATACACAGGCTAATAATATATTATGTCGCCCCACAAAACATACGCATTTTTATTATTTGCACCATGGTTTTCCCTACTACACCAGACGATATTTGTATTCTTAATTAAGACCATATAGATCGTGGAAATACACATAACTTGGCGATAATCATAAACTTACTACTGTAGGCCGCCTCACCGATAGCTTAAAATGAAATCCAAGATTCAAAATTTGCATCTCATTACATTTCTACTTCTAAATGGTTTTATAGACTATTTTATGCTATACAAATCCAAAAATACTAGTCCCAACATGCATAATTCTATTAAAATGGTTGAAATAAATTCTACGAAAGTTTCCTTTTTAGCAACATCCAGCTTTGGTGACATCAGCCGATATTTCTAGTGCCTTTTACTAAAATCCAGGTATCAATTAATTTGCATCAATGAAACAGGCCACATGTTGAAAGTGAATGTGTTTTGTTGCTCAAGAGCACACGATTTTTAGAGTGCATGGACACTTATCGAAAAAATAACTGGATGATCTAAACCAAACAATTACGGATTCACTTAGGATCCATCCACAATAAAAATCAAATGCTTTTGAAAGACAGGGCTCACTCTGACCTTAATCCGTGCCAAAGAACACTGAACAACAGTCTGCGGTTTAGCATTAACCCTGAAAGGTGTAAATAGAATACAGGCCATACCGCTCCCGGCCCAAGTTACCTTGACGAGCGTAACAGTTAGAACTTTAGAATAAGAAACAGCCTAGAGCGGCAGCCCACCGACCTAGGCCTAGTGTATATCTCATATAAGAACCTTAGCTTAGGCTGACTTAGAATATCGAGAACGGCATAACCGGCACATTACTTCCGCCCCCCAGAGTTACTTGGACCCCGACGCACTAAGCCTTATACTCGTGGCATACACAAAGCTGGGGTACTGCCGTCGCCCTTCTTATGGTAAAACAGAACGCCTCCACGACTGCTTAAAACAATAACCCACCCTCTTGGCAACAAAAAACGCTGTCCCCTTTGAACCTATGACCTTAGTTTATACACAAAACACTACCCTATCTGTGAAAAACAACTGTTAGTAGCATAAAGTAAACGATATCTCCGGCTGTGTCGCGCGTACACCAGTGGACATTCGCATGTTTTGCAATCCCCAGGATTTATTAATCCATTTCTTGATCTGTATAGCTCAAATTCCTAAATGAAAACGCAAAAAAAGTCAGTACTATTGCCCCAATATCCCTACAAAACACGTCCTAATTAGTAATGGTAGTCACCAAATTTAGCCCACTATAACGCTCGCTACATGGTTTTACCATGTATTTATAAACAATTTTAGAGAACATTTTATTCAACAATAAAAAACAAACATAAAACAATCAACAAGCACAATAAATTTCAATAATTCGAATGATTGCAGCTAAACTGAAACGCGGGTTACATGAGGACTTATAATAACTGAGACAAAAACCGAAATATAAAATTGATATTAGGAATGAAGAGAGGCCATAACATGTGTGTCAAAACGGTGTAAGTTTCAACGCCTCAGCTTATTATATTTATTTTGTTAGGAAGGCTAGAAATTATATGTCCCTTAAATCCATATCCTGCGATTAAAGGTGTCCCTTATTTGCAATGTGTACTATATTTTACAATACACATTTCTACAATATGCCTATATGTATATATATTTCGCCATCGAGATCTTGTTTGTTTCATAGAATTTTCACTCCAGATAGACTCACATTCTCAGACATGATAAAGAATATCTTTTTATACCAAAAGTTAATGCAATATGCAATTCGGCTGTCAATACTCCGTCTACAGCAGCAGAAATTTAAAAAAATCCCTATAAGACAATGCTAGTTGAAAATAATCATCTCAATTAACGCCGAATTGACATTAATTAACAATTATACCCATCAAAGCGAAGATGATGTCCCGAATAAACCCATAGTTCACCGATTAAATATTCCAGACGCACTATAAATTATTATCAAATCAAATTTTTGGCTTTGGAAAAATTGACAAATAGCAGTTGAACAGATGTAAATTCTTCACCAAAAATTTGCTTTTATTTCTGAATGCCACTATAGCAAAAATGTGAGTTGCACGTGATAGTCATAAATTAGTAATTCTATCGAGATTGCAGAACGTAGTGAAGCATAGGTACACCTACGCCTCTTGCATGCACAGCCAATCAGCTTTCAATAGCATATGTCGATAAGCTATATAATGTGGATATCACACAATACCGTCCAAGTTAGAACAAAACTCCACCGGCAGTAAGTTTCTATGCCCCAAAACCCCCAAGTGCAAAGATATCAGCCTCCCAATACGTGTATAACAGTAAATTTAGGAATTTTTGGTTGATGAAAAAAGCGGCGCCATACCCCCGTACCCATAGAACCATGGATCGCAGAGCAAAATCAATAACAGCAATGAGGTTGCCATGCCCGAAAAGCCCCAAGTATAACATTTCAGCCGCCCAGGACGTCAGAACAAATTGTCGAAGTTTGGGTGGGGGAACTATTGGGCACCATATTTTAAAACCCATAACTCTAGAACCGGAGCCTTAATCGAAAAACAAAAGAAGACGCATCGACATTGTTCATTTTACTATGAAATAGACCAACCAGAGAAAAAATTAGAAAGTTATGATAAAAATAAGCTTGCTTCCGTGAAGGATACTAAAACGGGGTGAAAACCCCTCATTTTGACCTTTGACTCCGTACATTGGGGCGCCATACCCTCATACCCATAGAACCATGGGTCACAGAGCAAAACCAATACTGGCAATGAGTTTCCCATGCCCGAAAAACCCCAAGTGTAACTTTTCAGCCGCCCAGGACGTCAGAACAAATTGTCGAAGTTTGGGTGGGGGAACTATTGGGCACCATATTTTAAAACCCATAACTCTAGAACCGGAGCCTTAATCGAAAAACAAAAGAAGATGCATCGACATTGTTCATTTTACTATGAAATAGACCAACCAGAGAAAAAATTAGAAAGTTATGATAAAAATAAGCTTGCTTCCGTGAAGGATACTAAAACGGGGTGAAAACCCCTCATTTTGACCTTTGACTCCGTACATTGGGGCGCCATACCCTCGTACCCATAGAACCATGGGTCACAGAGCAAAACCAATACTGGCAATGAGTTTCCCATGCCCGAAAAACCCCAAGTGTAACTTTTCAGCCGCCCAGGACGTCAGAACAAATTTTTGAATTTTGGGTCGGGGAACCATTGGGCACCATACTTTAAATCACATAACTCTAGAACCGGAGCCTTAATCGAAAAACAAAAGAAGACGCATCGGCATTGTTCATTTTACTATGAAATAGACCAACCAGAGAAAAAATTAGAAAGTTATGATAAAAATAAGCTTGCTTCCGTGAAGGATACTAAAACGGGGTGAAAACCCCTCATTTTGACCTTTGACTCCGTACATTGGGGCGCCATACCCTCATACCCATAGAACCATGGGTCACAGAGCAAAACCAATACTGGCAATGAGTTTCCCATGCCCGAAAAACCCCAAGTGTAACTTTTCAGCCGCCCAGGACGTCAGAACAAATTTTTGAATTTTGGGTCGGGGAACCATTGGTATACCATTCCTCAAACCCCATAAATCCAGAACCGGAGCCTTAATCAAAAAACAAAAAAAAGAGCCATCGACATTTATCATTTTACTATAAAATAAAACCATCCAGAGAAAAAAATTCCATAATTAAGATAAAAATAACCTTGCTTCCGTGAAGGGTACTAAAATGGGGCAAAAAACGCACATTTTGACCCCTGACCCCGGAACCAGACCCCAAACCAAAAAACGCTCGGGATGTACACGTGTAAATCGACTATGCCGGTTCGAATGAGCCCAAGATCATGAAAATCGGTTAAGGCATTCTCGACCTATGGCCGGTCACACACACACAGACGGAATTTAAAAGATTTCACTCCTGCAACAAACAATCTCCACCACGTTTCACTACGTTCTGAAAACTCGTTATGTTTTGATTAATTCGAACCGAAGACGTTCTAATCCATTCTGAAATATTTATTTTGCATGCAGCGTAAAATCTATTCAGTGGTACACAAAAAGCGTTCACCTATAACAAAATAATGTTCGCTAAGCACAACATCAATCAACTTCTGATAAGATATTCCGTTTAGCTTGAAGTGGAACTTCTTGAACATTGAAGTGCTAAACATGAATAACAAAGAGTAAAACATATCTGCAACTGAATGTCGATCAATAGTGAGTTGTAAGACGCATTATATCTAGTAAATCATCCATAATCTGATCCTTATCCGTAGCCAGGCGCTTTGATATTTCGTATCGTTCAGTCCAACTTAAACTCAAAAATTTATAAATTAAATCGCCGTCCAGAATGTTTTTCTGACTCTGTAATGACGGATTTAGTGTTCTGCTATCACCCGGCTTGTGTACGGCCCGATAGCCTTTCGGATTAAAACCGCCTGCGTGTGGCATATATCCGACGAGCATGTTCTGAAGCATTTTTAATCGACTATATGTTCGCTCGGGTAACGGTAACACGTAACCGAGACTGCCATCCAGTGTTGTAATGAGATTCATATGGCGATTAAGCGACGCTGAGCGACCACCTTCTAATACTCCGGTCGAATTTTTCAAATGACAATGTAGGCGATACGATGCGGCAACGGTGGAACCAAAATGATAATCACTTCGTCGAATGAACCTCGTTCCACCAGCCGACTCCACGTCCTCCGGCTGATACGTGTAGATAATAATATTTTTGTTTTCGTCGGTCACAAGAAATGCCAAATTTTTACCGTCGACTACAAAATCGATTGTGACAACGTTCAACTGACGCAGATCACGACATACAAGCGAAAGCGCTTTACTGTCTTCCTGATAACGCAGCATACTAATACTGTTGAATGCATCGCCAACAAGGACAAGACTTCGAACCGACGTCATTCGATGAATATAGATCTGCATATCCAAAAACGATATACCCATGAGATCGTTGTCCTGAAATTTTCATAGTACATTAAAGCTTACGAGCAAAGCATGACCAATATCAGATTTGTTTTCGGCAATTTTGCTTTAAAGATTTAAATATATCCTGCGTTTCGGGATATTACTGGGTATACAGGTATGACTCAAACTGTATTTTGAAAGAGAGCAAGCGAAGCAAACAGTGTTTCAACTGAGAGCTTTAGGAAGTAATGAAAATTATTGTTTATCCATCGGTGTAACTCATCTTCAGGTGGACGGATCTATACAATATTTCTTGTTCGATACAAAAAAATGATGTAAATTAAGAGACGCTACCCTCTCTTTCAGGCTAAAATAGCCAAGAATTGATTTTCAACCTTTTCCATTATTGGTTAAACGTTAACTCTGTCCCGCGGACCAATATATGTATCTACAGTACCCACCAAAAATGACTGTCGCTCGTACGAGAATCGCTAGAAATATATTTATTCTAAAAATAGAATTTACTAATTTTAATAGTTTCGAAATCTCGAGAGAGCCACTCGCTTAATATGCGACGGTAATTTGTGTCGAGTACTGTACATAGGCAATATTGAAAAGGGAAACCATTATACAGAATCTAAAAGATCGTGGACATCTGCAACGTCGACGAACATAATTTTTGTCACAATTAACTGGACCGCTATGGGACAAAATATCATCAATCGTTTGCCACCAATATCGATTTTATAAATTTAGTCATGTTACTGCAGCATGCTTTGTCGTACGAGGCGAGTTGAAGGACGTTGAATACGATGGTAATAATTTAGGATACGACAGTCCCATTTCCAGAATATATCCTCAGTACGATACTTCGTCATAATGTTGCTTTAGGGAGTTTGGAATGGTCTATCTACATAGTTTTTCTGGTACGGTGACCATGGTAAAACTCATCTTAACTGAGGGATTCCAGTAATATCAGAGTTTTCAAAAGTTCACGTTCGACCAGCCGGTTTTGTGAGTATAGTCTGGCTTCTGTTGTTTGGTCCATGTTTAATGGCGTTTGAAATCGTCCATGTTTATCGGTACGTTAAGCAACATAGCATTGTTGTCAACAAAGCAATTTAACTGTGTTATACCCTTTAAATGGTCTTCAAGGGTTTATGAGTAGACCAACCTATTTTTCGTGCACAGTTTTTACCACATTCGAGGACTTTGGATATATTTATATAGGTCTAAATATAACACTAGTAATAATAACAATGGCTTATATTGATTACTGGCACAGCGCACATGCTTGCGAGATTATTGTAACAAAAATATCGTATCATCTTCAAAATTATTTAAAACTTCGTACACGGAAACAAACTAAGGCATCTAGGAAAATATTAAACGCGTAAATTGGGCAGATACAGCACGGTGTGGGGTATCTTATCAATTTGGATAAGAAAAATATTTCCGTTACAAGTTTAACTAAAGCTGTCTTTAAAATCATGGAGGTTTAAAATCGCTCGATAGCTAAAAACAGTACAACTCCTAACAAATATTAATAAGCCTGGGTGGTATGTAATATGAGGGCACTTAACAGCGTTTTTGAACAGCATGGGACAGCAATTTTAGCAGCATTGTTTATAAAGTCGCAATTTCACGATGCTTACAAAGCTAAAGAAACAATGAATTGCTGATAAATTTATAGTTCAAACTCGAGTGCAGACTGTTACATGCATAACTAGTAGCTAAGACAATGAATTCTGAGTGCCCAACACGCAATTTAGAGATACGTACACAAATAAATTGAGCACCAACTTACAAAATGGAACAAATATCAGTCATCTTGCTTGAATAGTTGAAGATATGTACCCGCTTACTGCGTATTTAGAAACTCACAATTCACACCTTCCTACACGATAAGACGCTACATGAAGCTAGATATACGATAGCTCGAAAAAAGATACTGCCGTTTTCGTGTGTTTTAGGTCTCATGGGCCCATTCATAAATCAGTTTTGATCCAACTACATTCATAAATCAGTTTTGATCCAACTATGAACGCTAATAAAGTCAATTGCAAAATACCATATGAAAATAAAATAGAGAACGAATTGCTCTACAAAATGAGACGAATAATACCCATAGCAGCAGCCGTTACAGAGGTATTGTCCTTTCCGTGCATTCTGGGTCTCATGGCCCATTTAAAATTCCATTCTGACCCAAACACCACATTGTGAAAGGTCACCCCAGTGAAGCATTATATAAACTAGTTTCTCTAAACAATGAACCATTTTGACTCAGCTATATACGCCGACTGTTGAGATACGATAAATATATATTCTTCGGGCCTCTCCACCAACCAACCCGAGCTTTTTTGGACCGCTTTTTAGGGCGGAGAGATGGTTTGGCGCCCAACAAGAGACCACAATTGGAAATTTCAACCCTTCAAATAAGCCATCGTGAGAATCAATCCGCCCATGCAACGTTGAGTTATGCATGCAATCCTATAACCAATACCGGGCGTCATTTCAATTTGTCACAGCCCAAAAACCTAACGGAGAACATAAAATTTTACCGTTTCCATTACCACGTCGACCAGACCCAAAACTGGCAGTAAAACTAGTAACTCGCAAGCGAGTGTGGCTTCATTTTTAAGTTATCATTTTGTTTAATAATCTGTAACAGGCTATGTCATGTACGGTCGCAGCCAGAGTAAATGCAAACTAATTGACCGAAATTTCCATCGATTTCGATCAAACGAAATTTCCATTGATTGCGATTTCGATCGTTTTCGATTGCACTTACTTTTGCCCGCGATTGTATATACCACCCTAAAACCTCTTGAACTCGTCGACTCTAAACCTATCCAAAACACCTAACAACGCATCAAGTATTTGTGCTGGTTTCTAGATAACCAACCCATCGTATTCAATCTACCGGAAAACATATATAGACAATTCTTGGTGAACTGCACGTACTAAATAGACTATATTGTGGAAATCGGGTTCATGAACCCTAAACCCATGAAAAGGTTTTAAATATTCACACAGGTCTCATGATAACAAATCATTGTATTCATCCTTCAGAAATACCTATATAGTCCATTTTTGATGCATCCAAACACAATCAGAGAAAAAGATTAGGCAAAGAACCCTTAAAAACCTGTTTTTGCTATTTTTATCCCGAAGATGGGGTCGAAGCTGTTCGCGCTAAAATAAAAGGCACATCGTCGTCACTTTTGCCATCCAACAAAAATTGTTAAAATCCGTCTATCAAAAATGAGTTATGAATGACAACGAGAGACAAAAATTTTTTACGATTTTCCTAAGAGCGAGCTCAGTGGAAACCCCGCTGGATCAATTTCAACAAGCGAATTACCTTGACATCCGCATTTCAAAAGCAACTATTAAAAATCTCTCGCTCTTAGTTGCTGTAGATTTTAACTTAATGCTAAAAAATTTATGCTAACGAATGATGTACCTCTGTCGGTTTACTGTATTATATCCGAAATAGATTTTTATGTATGCGCTCCGTTATACTTTTATAAATTCCGCGTTGCAGTTATATCCATATATATACTGTACTAGTCCTTGCTGCTTGCTATGTCATACTATGTTATAAATTTGTCACAAAAGTTTAAAATTTCTGACTAGTACTTACTTTGAACGACCATATATAAACTTTCTGACCCATTCCAGTAACCAAGTAACCGTCAACCGCACATATGCTCGTCACAGGTCCCTTTTGCTCTTTAGAATAAAGGGTTTTTAGCTTTGTCTTTGTAAGAGGCTGTCCTGGCTCAGGCACAACTTCTATTTCTTCACAAATTATAATTCTGCCCCGGATATGGACCTAAAACAGAATTCACAAATAGGACACATCTGGATAATAAATAACAATTAATCAGGTTCATTGCCCTAAACCACCTGAAAACTTCTAGAAAGGCACGAAATATGTACGTACTCGTCTCTAGATAACAGAACCATCGTGTTCAGCATGCCGATAAAACCTATATATTGACCATACTTACTGATCTGTAGCAATACTTAACCAAACTACTGACCATATTCCACAAATCAGGTTCATTGACACTAAACCCATTGAAACCTTATGAAAACGCATGAAATACACGTGCTCTGCTCTATTTGTAACCAAATAATTGTATACAACGTTCAGAAAAAACCTATATATATAGACCATTCTTAATACTCTACACGAAATGACTGAAAACACACTACATTTTGGTAATCGGGTTCGTTTACCGTAAAATCCTTTAAACCCCATGAAAAGCTATAATATCATCAAGCATGAACTCTATATAGCAAAACCATCGTATCAAGCGTGCTTGATAACCTAAGACCCACTCTGTGCAAGATAAAATGCACAATAACTTGACGAAATTTGAAACATCAATATTTCTAGCAAAAGGTCGACGAACGACAAACCACATTCGAGCCCACAGCGGCCCAGGGAATAGTTCCACAAAAAAAGTGTTGGTTAGCATAGTTGTACACCTCAAAATGTTATGGTGTTGATCTGAATGGTGATCTCCAGTTTGCGATATGGAGCCTATATCGCGAGATGCGCTGAAACCCGTATGATCAGATTTGACAAAAACCCTTAAAACGTGTTTTTGTCATCTGGGCCCATAAGACGGGTTCGAAGCTGCTCGCCTTCAGTTTTACTATCGAACAAAAAATTATCGAAATCCATCCACCCGAAATTGAATTATGAATAACAACGGCAGAAAAAATTCTCATTTTCCCCTAACACCCTCAGTGTAAACACCGCTCGCTCCGTTTCAAGCAATATCACAAAATAGTTGATATCAGCTTCAATTTTTGAATGCGTAGTGTTAAAGTATTCTTACTTTTCATGTGGTAAAATTTCGAACTGTCAGTTTGTAGGTCTTTGTAGCATCCACATCTCAAATTTGCAGCGCCCGATCGTCTCGCGTTATAGCTCAAATAAAAACTTGAAATCTCTGTCTGTGCATTTTAGTTAGTGCGGGTAACCAATTCCACCGTATGAGAGGATGGGTCACGCCGTAGCGAAATGGGCTCCGACAAAACAAGTTTTTGGCCATAATTATATCGATATAAATTTAACTGAAATTAGAATCATTTTTTGTACACCAAATAAGGCTCTATAAAACCGTACCTGAAGTTTTTGCACAAGGTTACCTTTGGATAAAACTTTATGGTTCAAAAGGGACCATAGACTGGGCTCTCCATTCGCTGAAAATTTTGCCAGGGACCAGGGGACTTCTGGTTCCGAACCGGGGGTGCCCGATTTTGCCAGGGGCCAGGAGGAAAACCATTAAAAATCGTGTCAGAAACACTGCCAAAACGCTTTTGATGGAGAGAAAAAGCTATTTTGAAGCAAATTTAGACAAAATTTGCGAAATTTTTGGCATCAGAAAAGAATTTTAGTACAAATTTTGATCAAATTTTTGTACTTTGGACGGATTGGAAACAAAAAAATTTCCAAGTGGCGGTGAACCGGGGTGAGCACAAAATTTTGCCAGGGGGCATGAACCGGGGGGCACCTGTTCTGAACCAGGGGGAATCGAAAAATGCCAGGGCCCACAAATTTGGAGAGCCAAGATAGAAGGGCCCATGAGACCCAAATTACGCGAAAATGACTATAACTTTACAAACAATGGAAATATATATTCTTGGATATTCTTGAACACATTTTGGCGAGTGTGATATGCTCTGTGAAGGCGCATTATGATGTAATATTGTGGTAATTACCTATCTTGTGGGAGTATATAAAAAATAGGCTTGAAATGGACCCAACAGACCCAAAATAAACGAAAAAATCATAACTCCATAACCAATGACTGGATTAAATGAAATTTCGATAGATTTCAAGTTTAGCGCACTTAAATAAATTTCATACTTATAAGATTTCGATCGATTGCGATCAAATAATATTTCGATGGATTACGACCTCGATCGTTTTCGATTAAACTTGCTTTGGCCAATCTGTTGTAGCATTAAGTGAAAATGTATTTTAAAAAAAGCCCATGAGACCCGAATAATACGAAAACGAATATATCTCTATAAACAATTAAAATACAATGAGTTTTATTGGCGTCATTGTGTAAACCGACAGAACCTGTATTATACAGCTTCATGTAATACGTTATTTGAACGGTTACCTACAGTCCCAACCAAAAACAAGTAAAAAATTGATCGAGAATCCCATTAAACGTAGTTTCGATCTCGACCATTTCGAGTGGAAAGCCCTCAGTGGAAAGTCCGCTCGCTCTGTTTCAATAAAAACAGCTACTAATACTTAAATCCGAATTTGCATTTACCTCTTCCCCGTAATTAAAGATTGTTCCAACAATGAGGTAATTTTGAAATCCACTAACAGTTCCTTCGGATTTGAGTTGAATTTCTTTTAGTTCAGTTACCGCTTCAAACTCCTGCATTTCAACTGCAGTTCCCGGAATTGCTTCAAAAGTGTCAGGAGAGTACAGTTTAACCGTATACGAGCTAATAGTCGGTAGCAAAAATGATGGATCTTCTTTGTCTTTGTCAATCGTTTCAAATTGTTTTTCATCGCCTAACAGCGTAACAACGGTCTTGCATGGTTGCGGTAAACTAGTCGACAAAGCATACGTCCGAGAATTAATTAGATACACAAGATGATGTACGGTTGCTTTCATGTTAATTTTTTGTACAGGACAGGAAGCATCAAGCATAATGTTCGACGGTAACTGACAAATGCGCATCTCAGACCGTGAATTAATGTATATGAAACCGTGACGACAGTTCACATTGTGGAAATCAGAGAAGGCAGACACTGCGCCGTCAACACTCATTGGATGTGTCCGCAGAACACCTTGCGATGTCATCAGGAGCCAATAAGGATAAGAGCTACAAATAAAAACGCCTGCGTAACCAGAAATGTCCACAAACGGCACCATTGGCCCCGCAGAATATTCTAAAGCTGGGTCTGCAATTCTAGCAGGCTGCCTAGAAGACTGCTTCGGCTGAAAGCGCCGATTCCTTGGCACTACTGAGTGAACAAGTTTACGAAATCGAATATAAAGATGACCAGGAATGTGATCAGCGGTAAGCGAATGACTGAATCGAAACGCTTCGTAAACTAATAATTCCTCAGATTCCAATAAAGCAAATATATGTGGTCTTCCTTGATTAGCACCCATTGCTGTTACAAGCAGCTCTCGGACAACTGGGATTTTATCCTGACCCGACTGCGTTGATTCGGAGCCATGAAGCCCATAGCCAGTTAACATCGGATGATCAGTGCTTTCAATTTGTTCGGGATCAGTATCTGTCACGGTTCTTGGACCATCAGGAAATCGCTTGACCAAATAAACTAGTATAAAATCGGGCAGCGAAAAAATTTCAAGTAAACCATTTTCACGACATACAATTGCAAAATAGGAGGGGTCTAGGCCCACAAACCCGTTTCCACCTCTGTCAGTCTTGATCTTTTCGTTCATCGTGTTAATACCACTTTTATCGTCCCTTGTACTTGGTTCAATTTGATCCTTGCCATCGGTAAACGCACTGCCAAAAGGATTTAACGACGCGCCCAACATCGAAATGTCGCCATCGCCATACAGAAGCTCGTCCTCATCGTCAGCCGTTAAATTATGTTCCATTTTTAAATTTGCCGCCGCCGACTGCGCAGCGGCAACAGCTGCTGCAGCTCCTTTACCTGGACCGCTAGCTCCAATATTATTAACAATATTTGAGTTTGCCCCAAGTAAATTGGGAAGCTGTAGTTTGGGATTTTGATCCTGTGCCATCTGTGCATGTGATGAAGATCCCAATTTAGACGAACTGCCCACAAACATCCCTGAGTCTTGTTCGGACTTCTCTGTTGTAAACATTCCTGAAACGTCACAATAGACGCAAACAGCTGTCGCTGGTATATTCTGTTGTATTCGAGGAGAACCAACAGAAAATTTAAAGTCAGATGCAGAAATGGCCAAGTGTGATTGCACCACGTCGGATTGGTCAATGTAGTTATCGGAATTTCGCTCTAAAATAGCCAATAATAACTCTCCATTGTCGGTCAGCGCGCAGATGTATGGGTCACATATCGAAGCTTGAGCGACCGGAAATGTTGTTTCAAATGGAACGTGCTGGAGACGCCGCCTTGCATCACTCCCGTCAACCAAAATTAGAGCATGCGGCGTCACTTGTGCAATGGCTGTATTTTGGCCCACGCTAGCTACAGCTATTGAGCGCTCGTTCGATTCAAATCCGCTTTGCTCTAGTTCGGTAATCTCTCCCCGCATTTCGAGAACCATTGTGTCCATTTCTTTTGAAACGATTAGATACCGGTGCGCATTGGCGATTAGTCCTAAGTCAAATAATCAAACATCATAGATATCCGAGCATCAAAAGTACAATTACTTCTGGTGTTAATTTCAGGTCATCAAAAAATTATATTTAAAGTATGTCTTTTTTTCGACCAAACTCAAACGCAAAATACATAAAAAATGTTTTCCAACCTTATTTGTAATTTAAGCGCTCAACAATAATGGCGTTATACAACTATGACAAAAGCCCTCATCTCAATTGAAATTAAGTAACAATCGATGGTTATTTTCGCTGCATCGCGGTAGGCAGATATTGCAAGTTTTTTCCATGTCCGTTCCTAACATATGTTGTTTGTTTACGATTTAGTCAGTTTTAGGTGCATCACATTCGTCACCCAACCTTCGTAACATAACGGTCTATCTTCAAGATCTAAAATAATAATATCAATATGGTTTTTCGAAATAGCAATGTCATCAGTTTCTTTGTTCCAGTTTTTATGTATACCATTACTGACGTAAACAAATTAGGAGTCGAGCAAAATACGCGTTCTAGTAAAAACCACAACGATTTTTATTCCGATGTTCTAAGGCTTATCAATACCTACCGTTATTAGATGATGACATCGGCTTTGCATAGCAATGATAATAGCAGTACCAGGTGTTCTGTGCCGACGAATCTTCCTACGTGCACCGACAAATTGCTTGTAAACCATAACGAAAAGGTTAATATAAAAATTAATGAATCCGTAAAAACACTGTGATGCTTTTACCCTTTACAAAGACTGAATAAAGAAGGACTGTGAAGTTTTCCCTGCACCCATATGTAAATCCTGTTATATAATGCTGAACGCGCCTAGGCCTTATTTGACACTTGTGCGAAGGTGTCGAGCCCCAGATTGAACGAAGCCTATTTAGAACAATGTCATCGATTCAACCGACCGAAACCACACGCGACCCCCAAAAAAAATGGGGGGTAGGATGTACCACACAGCCAAATCTTGAGTTCAAGGCAGCTGGACACCCGCTCCCAGCATTTTTGGATATGATTGAAACAGCCGATAACATCCAAAACGGTTTTAGTTTAAACCGTTATACTCTCCCTTAGAGCACTGCTGACCATACTAAAAGCCACTCTCAGAATAGCAATACAATCTGTGCACAAATTCAAAACCTTCTCCAACCAAGTGCAACATCTACAAGAAATCGCAGTCCAACATTGCATTCGCTAAAAATACAGAACTGAATTTGGTTACGTATAGTTAACAGTTTTGGTTAAGTGTCATCAGATCAAACGGTGTATGCTAACCATACATGCTCCTGAAGTGGACATAGAGATTATCCACCCCTGAGGTTCCGCACCTTCACCCTGCTCAAGGCGTGGAGAGCGATAAGTTTAGGCACACAATCGAACACAAATGAACAAAAAGTGGGCGAAATTGTGGAGAAAACTGGTATAATTGATGCCAAAAAATATGAATTTGAGTTCCAAAAGCCTATCTCCCCTTACGACCTGCTTCCCATTGACACCCTGATCCCGCCTTGGCGACGATCCAACTCCCTTCACCCGCGTCGCACCCTCTGTCCCCCGGCGCTTCAGACGTCGCTTATGTATGGTGATGACGGAATAAATGACATTATTATTCGAAATCGGTGCATCAAAATTTAACACATAATACTGGCTTAGTTTGATCCGACGCCAGCGAATGACACTCCGCTACCGGCGACATACCTTCATCGCCATCGTCCTCGCCGGTCCCATTAGCGTTTGATGTTGGATCCAATTCAACTACACTTGTAGTAGATTTCTTTTTTGCTTTATTTTTTTGGTTACGTCCAACCGTCCACAACCGCCTAGCATTCGGTATTTCGGAGCTCGTAATCAAATGTGGGCGGACGGTACGATTAAGGATAGTTACGGCTCCGTTTTTGCCATGGCCAGAAGCTAGAGCTATGTCAACAACAGGATCGAATGTATTCTTAAACTCGTCGGTCAGCGAAAACGATTCACCCATTGCAATGCTGCGGATTGGTGCGATGTTTAAAATACTGTCCACTACCTAAAGTAGCAACAATATATAAACCATTTTTACCGCATCATAATGTTATTGTCAGATCATGTTAGAGTATAAAATATAAAAGAAAATCCTAAAACACACTCTGAGCTCTCCAAATTAGAGGGGCATTGCATTTTTCTGTTCCCCCTGGTTCAGAACAGGTGCCCCCCGGTTCACCGCCTCTTGGAAAATTTTTTGTTTCCAATCGGTCCAAAATACAAAAAATTTGTACTAAAATTCCGTTCTGAAGCCAAAAATTTTTGTCAAAATTTGCTTAAAAATCGCTTTTTCTCCCCATGAAAAGCGCTTTGGCAGTGTTTTTGACACAATTTTAACCGTTTTTCTCTTGGCAAAATCGGAACCAGGTTGCCATGGTTCATGCCCCCTGGCAAAATTTTCAGCAAATAGAGAGCCCAGATACTTACGTAGTAGTGCTGCGTAACAAAGTCTGGTTCACCACAAAACAGTAACTTCACAAATAATTACATTCATCCAACGCTCATCCGATTAAACACCCAAGTACTTACTGAAAAGATGCTAGCGAAACGAGCAGTTTTTTACTGAGGGCGCTAAGAGGAAAAATCGTGGAAAATTTTTTTAGTTTGTGAAACTAATAAGTTACCTTCGGAGTCCGCTGAAATGTATCGAGTGAATTTTTATGTCCTCAATAATTAGTATGGCAAGCACAACCGTTGTTCAAAAATGTTAACTTCGTATGTTCCGGATACTGTCAATGTAACGCACAATTGTGTATATTCGTCTTGAATAATCCATTGACTTAAATTATTGTTCTGATATTAAATGCGAGTGTTACTCATAATTGTCATGCCTTTGTTACTTATAATCTAATCTTTCTTATAATACAATAAACGCTTGAAGAAAAATCTTATGTGTTCCCTTGTTACTTGACGGCATATAGTACCGATAATGTTATGGGTAGTGACATCGTCGCTCCTTTCGCGGTCCATGTTCAGGCACGTCTCCAGAAGGTCACAAGCCTTAGCATTTCGCCTTGTACGATAAATAGATTGACTAGAGTAGTAAAGTTTTAAAGTGAATGCGACAGTTTCAATGTCACAAAATAGCATAAAAAATTTTCGAAGTTTGGGAAAATGGGATCCACCTCTAAATTAGCTTAAATCCGAGCAACAGCAAACGACCCGACGGCAAAAGTCTTGTAATTGTAGAACACGGTGCTAAATTGGCTAAATGATAAAAAATGTAAATAAAATTACCTCAGCGATGTATATTAGTTATAATCAAATAAAACATTTAAGTGAGGTCAGGATAGGGCATAGCGTAAGGACTAACATGGCTTGTGAACGGGTAAAGAAGCCAACGTCCCTGGGGACCTCAAAGGTATATAATACCACTTAGGTTACGTCGGAAACCAATACGACGGGATGCGAACACGTCTCGTGAAGCATTGGTAGAAGCGACTTACTAAGCTCCGTAGTCTGATGGGCGTGACCGGGTAAATGGTTAAAATCTTGCCAAAAGTTAAACCCTTGAGGTTACGATAGCTGAGGTCGTAATTGCACTGTGTTTGGAAGTTCGCAGTGCAGCAGCGTGACGTATATTACGTAATATTTAATGTCGGTAGTATAATGGTTCGAATTTTTGCATTTCTACAATGTTTACTTGAATGTAAGAACCTAAAATGGCTCTACAGGTTTTAGAAGCCGAAAGGCATAATGAAACAATACGTGTCATATGCGTTGATATCCCATCACTGTAACATGAAAAAATGGCCCTTAAAATGGTACGTACAGCACTCGCCAGAAATGAGGGTCACATTTCGCACGAACCAAAATCGAACAGAAATCGAACAAAATTTATATATTCTCGAACACTTTTCGAACAAATTTAAAAAAAGTGCGCCAAAATTTCAAATACGTCTCGAGCAAAATTTTGAATTTATCGAGCGAACGCAGAACGAACTTCGACACAAGAGCACTCATTTCTGGCGAGTACTGTATGTATTCCTGAAGCCCTAACAATCGAAAATTTCGACATAATTTGGGCACTTTTTGGTACATTAATTAGGAAATAACTCGTCTATAGTGTTTAAGTTTTATGTACACTGAGAATGATGTGGCGTTGGTGTTTTAATATCCTTTCGGCACTTTGAAGGATCTCAAAACATTCAAAATTCAACAAAGCTTGATTTGCATGTCGCCTTAGCGCCTCTGGGTGAAGTTGTCGTGTTTAGTGCCACGAAAATGTAGTGCAACATGGGTGGCACTCCGCGTTGCATTGGCTGAAACAGACCCATTATCGGTACTAGTATATTTAACCATACACCATATTTTACAAATAACAAACTGTAATACTGAATGTATGCGTGGCTCTCAGACATATATACAAATGCACAGTAAAAGAAATTTAAATTTTGCTAAATAACTAAGTTGATGGCTCAACGCTACACTGTGTAATCAGAAAAGAACAAATTAAAAACCTTAATTGGGATATCTGTCCAAGGATTAATTCGTTTATTTTCCAGCACCTACATTTGACAAATCCCATTTGAAGTTTCGCGGCATAATCTGTTTTATAGCTTTTGAGCTTGACGCTTGGCAAGGTCAAAGTCACTTAGTGATTATTTAGCTTTACCAGATGTGGAACTATCAGTCTGAGACCGGCTCAACGAGATTCCATTCTACCGCACGAAAAAATTACCCCAGGTTTGGAAGCACCCTTTCGGTTTGTCGGACCCCATTTCATTCTAGCAACGAAACAAAGCAGCGAAATAAACACAAAATCTCAAAATGCGGAGTCCCTACAGCAGGAGTTTGGAACATATATGTAATAAACATAAGACTAACAACCGCTAAGATAAATATTCGCCACAATCGCGCCGCTCCGTTGTTGTTGCGAGCCCCCCTCCCCCTCCTATGTCATATACCCATCTGGCTTTTCCAAACAACCAAAATGATATCTACGGGTCTCACCCCTACTCGGAACTGGGAAGCTGAAAACACCTGGGAGCAATTCCCGTCAGATCCCCCCCAGCTGAACTTGGGGCACCATAAAGTACTGTAATTGCCAAAACAGTTCAAAAAATATGTAATTCGAAGTTTTGGACCCACACAGAACGGAAAATTAGCATATTTTCACCTAAACTAATAAAACTTCGCCAATTTGTAGTCTCGCAGGAACGTACGGGAGGCATGAACGGGGAAAATCAAAATTTATCTGGGGAGGGGCATAAACTTGGGAAACCTGGGTGAAGGTCAGTATACCTTGGTAGTCCCTCTCGCTATTTGGAGAAGACGGTCCATTTATCAGTTACGGTAAAAGTACTGCAGAAAACGACCCATTCTCCTGCCAAATTGTTTATTTTCCTATTTTTATATTTACCCAATTTAAGGTTGGCATTTCTACTAATTCGAAAACCACGAAATCGTTCCGCTCGACGAAGCGCCCACTTGATAAAACAAACATACCTCAAACCCATACACTGCGACTCGTAAATGTTCTTCCGAACGAGCAGAAATTACTTCGCCATACAGTTCGACATCATCATATACAGTCAAAACTGGCGGTTCTTGCTTGCCACTTTTAGTCGTTATCGCATGCGGGTCAAATCTCGCTCTTTTACTAAGTACTGTGCCGCTCACGTTATTCTCAAGCGAACCTTTAGTCTCAGGTTTGAGCAATATAGTTGGTGTATCAATCACACTCTCAATTCGTACTTGAAACGAATCACGTTCCCAATAGCGCAAAAGAAGCGAATTGCCAAGCCGGGAGCCGAGAAATAAAAACCCATCGTCAAATTTTGTAACGCAAGACGAAATTACCGACGACGCGGCTCGGTCAACGTGCATCGATTTTACATTATTCATATTATCAACCAGAAGTGTAAAACAGTAGACATCACCTGACCGCAAACATAGAACCATAGACCGGGGCGTAATAAAATCCCCATGGGCGCCGTCCAGCCGAATTCTTCTAGACGACTGATCTCTGAAAAATAAAGGGTTTTGAAAATTAACGGAAACATTAGTCAAAATATTTCTATCATTTGAATGGACAAAAAATTAATTTGTTACACACATTTGACTTCACACATAAATATCACCACTGGATATGTGGATTTTCGGTAAGTTTGTCTGCCTTGTTTAAGAGCTAATCTTGGCTATGCATGGTGCTGTAATATTTTTTATTTTTCATGAGATTCATAGGCGCTGGATCGAAAAACTGAATACTACTGCATAACAGTGGAAACATGTTTTCTGCCAAACTGTCAGTTTATGAACAATTTGAAATTGTAGATGTGCGTAAGTCCACTTTAGTACATATACCTGGGCTGTTCTTTTATCAAGTCAGTTCACAGTCATAAAAGCAATGAACGCGATAAATCACAATTTTGCCTTACGCATGCGTACACGATTTGCGGTGCAGCCACGCGTATGCCCTGTTGACCATTATTATTTTGCGATTTAGCACCGCATTTCGCTGAACCTGTACAAGTGCAAACATGATTACCAATCATGTTTTTCTCATATATACACATGCAAATACTGATTCGGAATGTCATTTGATTAACGCGGACGTGCGACATGGACAAATGTGAGCTAGAAAAAATTTCATTCGCGAGCCCATGTTATCGTTCTCATAAATGCGAATACTAATGCCAAATTTTGAACACGAATTTATGCGCGCATCAAAAGAACATATTGGTGTGTCACAACACCTAAGTTGGACTCACGCATTGGCAAAATGTTAAAAATATGTCCATGTTCTAAAAGAAAAGAAAATTTTAAAGAACAGAACAATAACTTCTATAGCAACAGAAACCAAAGCTATTGTGGCTGGTCTGCAACAACAACTATTCCGAGATTACAAATAAAGCTTCCCGAGCCTCCTTCGAGACAGAGAGAAATTATATTAAATCAGAAATACGCAAGTCTACATCTATTTGCTATTATATATCCATTAAATGCAGCTCTACGTCTATTTTAGTATATAACTAAACGACAGGACCTTATTATTATTCTTGTCCCAATGACCAAAAACACATACTTTTGAAATTTATAAATCACAACATTCAAACAAAATTAAAACTTTAGGTATAATATTTTCAGCTTCTAAGTGTGAACACCGTTTGCCAAACTGGCTACGTACAATACTCGTCAGAAATGAGTGTCACCTTTCGAACAACCGAACATCGAACAAAATTTATTCACGAACAATACTCGCATACTTTTCGTACAAACATCGAACCGCTCTGGAACAAATTAAAAAAATCGCACCAAAATTTCGAACATATCTCGAACAAAGTTTTTAAATTATCAAACAAACAGCATTCATTTCAGGCGAGTACACACTGTACCACGCAAAAACAATTATTGCTTTTATCGCAACTATCAATCTCCGAGACCTAATGATCCTTTCAACCCCTTTAGCATGTCTGAATTGAAAAATACCATTTGGAAATTTTGCTGCCAGAATTTAACATTTATATCTACCTGCATCGTGCCATAGGTTAATGACATGTTCAACCTAGGTTTGAAACAATGAAACCAATGGTTGTACCAACTAAATATATACATACAGGTAGTTCACCCACGATAAGCGAGAAACGTATTGAGTAAAAATTTATTTTTAGAATATCTTTTTTGGGGGTATTATACACAATTTAGATCACAGCTCGCAAACGACTGCTCTTTGAAGAGACGTAGGTTTCAATCGACACTGGATGGCTGACCATTTTTCGGTCACCTCAGGAGCACGAAAATCTGAATAAAAAATTAAGATTGGGCAGGAACTCTTTGCTGCAACACAAACACCAAGCTACATCCACAATTAAATTCCAACCCAATCTGAAGAAAATTTACACAAAATTTTACACACTTCTGATAATTTTGCCTCTCCGGATAAAGTTTCTTTATCTTAAATGCAACGAAATCAAAAATTGTTAAATATTTCTTGAATTATATATACTTTCTGAAAGTCACATCTTTCAGCTTAGCCGTTTTGTAATCTATTGGCTTCTTCAGGTACAGCGCGTTAGGGGTCAATACTGTTGCACAAGCATTCCCTACCACTCGGTGTTTTTGAATTCTGAGTGTAGTGAATGACATGAGCAAAGCGAAGAATTATTACTAGCTATATAGTGATGAAATCTGGCTATGTCCGTTGTATATCTCGCTATTTCTGGTTAAGGGTCGATGAACCCTATTCGGCCAACAACCCAGGGAGTTGTCACACAAAAAATCGAAGTCACCAAAGTTGTAGATCTCGGTGAGAGCTCCATTTTTCAATGTGAAGCATGTGTCGCGAGATATGGGCTGCAAAAGACTGGTACCCATATCGCCAGATTTGGCAAATAACCCTTAATAAACCTGTGTTGATGCCCAAGTTCACCCGAAAGATGGGGTCGCGGCTGTTCGCGTTCAACTACAGGAGACGTCGTCTTCACTTTTGCTATCGAACAAAAAATTTGTCGAAATTTATTTGTCCGAAAATGAGTTACGAATGTCAGCGACAGACAGAAAAAGAAATTTTCTTCATTTCACGGTTTCCCCTTGCGTCATCAGTGAAAACTCCCGTTTCGCTCACCCCGTTTCAATAACATATACAATTATATATATATTGTAAACTCATATTGTATATTATATATATATATTAGTTATTATATATATACATATATATATCTGTCTAGTCCAAACTTCGGAAATAATAGCCGGGGGCCTGAGCCGGGGCCCCCCGGCTCACCTGCCGGGGGTGCCAGATTTTGCCGGAGGGTGGGCAATATTTTACCGGATTTTCTAGCGTTTTTAATTTTTCTCTGCAGGGTGCTTTCAACCGGGTGGTACCTCCGTTTTGCCTGGGGCAGCCGAAAATGCCGGGAGGCCCCCCGCCCCTTTGGGTAGCCAGCATATAAATGTATATATTATATATATAAATATAGAAATATTGTATATATGGCGCAAATTTTAAATACACACCATGTAAGAATTTTACATACTGGTAGAAATTTTTGCACGCCTCTCGCTTTTAAAAATCTTATTACGAGTTGAATAAAGAAATTCCGAAAATCCACAATCTGTAGAGAATTATGCATGCCAGATACAAATGAAACAGATGAGCGATATTTGGGGAAACTCCGCTTTATTTAGAGTGAAGAGCATAAGTCGTTATCGGTACGTAATTGCTTGCCACAGAAAAAGTATATAAACACTATGAACGCTGAGTGAAGCATATACAAATCTACGCATAATATGTACGTATGTAAAGTAAATTTCTATTGATTTCTGAATTAAAACTAAAATGCGACCACAAACAATAAAAATGTGAACAGCGTGAGTATTTCAAAGAAAAAAGTCATGTAAATCATGAATGATGTTCTATTTTAATTAGTGCTCTTAAATGAATTCTTGCAATGATTCGTTCAATTTTTTCACAATTTTCAGAAACTGTTAACAACATAAATATTATACGTCAGGTCTATTAAAGCTATATAAAAAATTCTGCTGCTAATATTAAGATGTATTGATACGTAACTATAGAACATAACAATACCCACCGTAGTGGAAACGAAGTCCAATCGGGCATCAAATTTCCGTTAACTACGATGCCATAAGGCGGCACGCTCTGATTTAAATAGATAATATCGTTCGCGCCAAATAGAAGGACCCCGCCGACAGGCTTGGGCACTGCCATTGCACATGACAAGTCAAACGGCAAACTTTGTACTGTCCAAATCACGGCGTAGTTTTTGTCACGCGTCGAAAGCGATATTGCAATAATACAAAATGTATCGATGCGAACAGCAGCTCGACCGGCTGTGGTTGGATTTGGTTCGTAAAGCAACAAAATTGTTGGCTCATAATATCCAGCAAGAAAAGTTGCATCGGCAACGTTTGCAAGTTTCAGATCAACGGTCTCCAGCGAAAGCGTGTACGAGGTCAGACCGTGGTGAGGCGGATGCCCGCCAGGGAAACTTGTGCCACTGGCGGTACTTGTAATACTTGCTGACCTTACGTTGGCCGTCGTTTTAGAACCGGCAGATTGTACTGTAATGCCGGAAACAGCAGGTTCATCATCCAGCACTGAAAACAAATATACATATTGAAAAAATATGTGAAATCAATTGAATAAAAAGTTAGAACCAGCATAGTACGAATCGCTATATTCACATTGGCTGGTACTTATGAACTGCTATTGCAAGCTGACCTAGTACCGTACTCAAACTGGCTTAATAATCCGTACAACTAATCCAATAAATAACACTATTCGTTTCCGAACGAAAAGTACGATATGCAGTATACAGAGTCTGCACTAGAGCAATTTTAACTTATTTTGCCATATATGAAGTTGCTAGTATATATAGTTACGGTTATTCTTAGACTGAGTTACTTTCTGTAGGTAACCGAGATTGTGAATGTTGGTGTTTCAATAAAACAAGTATATATATACATCAAATAATGATACGCAGTAACTGCTTCTGTTTTATGCGAGGCACAACCGGAAACTTTAACAATGTATGAGCTCATACTAAGGTTGTAAAACGTAGCAGCGCCAAAATGTCACATTACCAGACCTCGTACTCAGTCTTCAGAAAATTATAGGAAAGCAAAAGCAAACGAACCTTATTTTTAGTCTCTTTCAGCAACGTGATTTCCTCCTTATTAAGATCAGCTGTGACTTTGCGAAGTTTGCTTGTGCTCGGGCAGCTTATCTAGAACTAACGTCGCATTTGTGCCAGCTCAACGCTCTTATAGGAAAGAAAAATAGTTCCATCATCAAGGTCCATTTCCCAGGGGTCTCCGAATTCAACATTTTAAAAGTGCGCATGTAATCTAGCAGGAGGACAAAAATCGTTCATACGGACGGCTGATGTAATCGACGAAATGCAAATAAACTATATATGCTTGAGAAAGTAGGAAAATAGAGGACTAGAGGACAAAATGTGCAAATTAGACGACAATAGAGGACACTTTTAAAATAGAGGACAAATACGAGGTCTACATTACACAAAACCGACATTGAAAACCAAAAACAGCTACGACATATTTTTCTACAGAACTTCTCCAATCAAAGATTTTTGTTGCGGATACAAGCATAAAATCACAGCCTACAGTACCGATAAGTTAGAAAACCGGAAAACGCAAATTTTTATTTTATCCTCATATAAAAAGCTCAAGTGATTGCTTTTTTGTTTCAAAACGAAAATTACGAGAAAAGTGATGTCGGTCAGTTGTTTTACCAGGAGACATGATTATATATAATACTTATATACACATAAAATTTGAACCACCCCACTGTCCACGGTGATAGGATTCTACCGAACAACTCAGGTCACCACAAGAACTTAAATTTCCTCAGCTCAGGAATAACCACATCAGTATAGGTAAAATTTTGACAGCTTGAACACCATACCGAAACCCACAAACAATATTATTTTGGAAACTTTGGGATACAAATCAGTTTTGTGTTATATATTTTATTTATATATAAAAGTTTATGAAGTTGTCATAGATTTGTTAGTACGTACCTATGTATAATACAAAAGCAGTCTTGATTGGATTCTGAATGTAGTGAGTAAAATGAGCGTTCCAAGAATTCTTACCAGCTGAATAGTGGTAAAATTTGACAATGTCCTTGGTATTGGTTTTCGGGTGACACGAGTAACTCAACTTTGGCTGGGCGTTAGCTCATTTGAAAATTTGAAATCTCTACCTGTGTTCTTTAGTCCTGCGCAAAACCCGATGCCAACGTCTCTCCCTCCCCCTTCGAAAAAGTGGGCCGAAGTGGTTCACGTCGATTAGTAAATAGGCCCGGAAAATCTATTTAGTGTATCTCGAAAACCGATCTCCGTCAAATTAAGTTCGTTAAACTTCCTATAAATCTGTATATAATGCTTTGTCACGCAAATCTTTCAGGGCATAGGGTTTGGGGCAAAAGGGTATTTAAATGACCACTTGAAGCCCGCAATGCATGAACACCACAATATCTCTGCAGCCATTCTAACTATATGGGTGTTTTGTTTATCCTCTATGTATTTGCAAATTCTGTGCTGCTACTGCAGTTAAGCAGCAGGCTTGAGTCAAAACAAGCTTCTGAAAGGGCCCATAGAACACAAAATACACCAACGCGGCAATATCTCCTAAAACGTTCGACCTATATGGATGTTAAGCTAATCATCCTCTATATATCTGCACATACCGTATTTACATGCTGTATTATGTCAATTTCATGTTACGCTGCCAATTTGGGTCCAAATGAGATTTTGAATAAGTCCTTGAAAGTAACTGCTCGAGATATATGAGTGTTAGGCTCATTTTGTAAAACAGATTATCCTCTACGAAACTGCACATTGCGAGTCCCTAAATGCTTAATAAACGGTTATGTCTCCTAAACTGTTGAAACAGGATGACTGATATTCTGCTGATTGTGTAAGTTGATGCTCAATATGTTTCACATATATAGCGCCTTTTCAGCACACTACATAGCATGGTAATAGACGATCATTGAAGCGCTAAACCACAACAACAACAACAACAAAATCTTGAAGCTGTCAAGTGATGATGCATTAACTACCGTTCTGGGTAATGCATCCCAAATTTTAACCAGACGGTTTAACCAGACATTGTATTCTATGAGAAAACCCTGCTCTAGTGCAATAATTATGGTCGCACCGTCGCTATGGTGGGAGCCGCTCAAACATTCGAACAAAGTCAACAGAAATCACGCCGTTACGCATTTTGTATGGTAATATAAGATCAACGCGCATACGGCGTGTTTGCAACGTCTCTACTTTTAGCGCAATGAGGCGCTTCAACAAATTTTGCTTCGGTACAGTTCAAGAGGATTAATAACATAGGCAATGTAGTGTTCAAACAATGGAACTTGTTTATCGGGATAAAAACCTTATACCATAGTTCATCCCGAACGACCAAAAAACTTGCTTTTTAAAATATTTGAAATTTTCACTTTTTGGGTTATTTTTTAAACTTTGGCTCATAACTCGAAACCGGCAGCTGTGACAAAAAATGCATAACAGCAATAGTAGATCTTGATGAGAGGATTCTGTCTGTTTTTTCGTTCCGAGATATAGATCGCGAAAATAGATATTGGGATGGACAAATTTCAAAAAAGTGACCATCAACCTTTTAGGCCCATTTTGACCCAGAAACTATGGTCGGTGAGCTTAGCGTCTAATGAGGGCACAAATAGAATGAATTTGTGATCAAATACGTATAACATACCATCAATCCAGCGATGAGTTATGAACTCCACAGACGAACAAAAACAAAGAAAATTTTTCGAACAGTTATTTCAGTAACCTCTGCTCGCTCCGTACATAAAGCATATAACTGTTTACATTTCGCTGTCGCTAAAATAGATACTCAATACTCAGAATTCACCCATTAGCCGTAGTACATACTACTTATTAGTGCTATTTTCTGCTGCCGACATAATATATAATCTCTAAAAATAAACACGCGGAAGACACCAACAATCTACAGCTGCTCTATTAAACGGGGAACATCAACTAAAATTAGCACTAGTGTAACTAAAATACTGTTATGTGGACCAAAATAACATTTCCGAACGCAAGCAGCTAATATGCATTGCTTTTGAGGTCCATCATAAAACATAGTTCAGCTCCCCCACCCGATATGTTAACACACTAATTTTTATGTGATCCTATTTGTCTACATATCGTCTGCATCTTCACGAGTTGAGTCTGCATGGTGATCGATACGAAGCCTGTGTTACTAGATATGACTTGCAAAACAATGGTACCCGTATGGCCGGATTTGACAAAGATCCTACCCTTAAAAACCTGTCTTTTTGCCATATTGACCCAGAAGAATGGTCTGAGCTGTTGTCTTTCAACTAAATGGCACACCATATGGTCATCACTTTTGCTGTGGAACAAAAAATTTATCGAAATCCATCCACCCGAAGATAAGTTATAGCTGACAGCGACAGGAAAAAGAAATTTTCAGTGTATTTTCTACTAGAGCCCTCGGTGGAAACTCTGCTTGCTCTTTTCACAAATTTTAAGCCCAAATACACCCCGACCCCAGGTATTTTGGCTTGCCTCTACTTCAGCACAAGGTAGTTCTTACATTGCTACAAAACAAACAATTTCCCCTTGGCGCAGAAAAATTTGCTAATTTTTTTTGCAAAGCTGAACTTCTCATATGCGAGTGGAAATGGCTAAAATTGCTGTCGCCCGGAAGGTTTCGCTATATAGTGCGCATCATTGAATACTAAATGTGAATCATTTATAGTGTTGGCGCTACGTTCATTTTCCCAATACAGCTGGGGCGCTTTACAGTTCGCCCCCAAAGAAAAGTACCAGTTTACGAAAGTCAGTTAGAAGGCTGCATTGCTTACCGGTACCAGAATGTAAAGGTAATATCGCCAAGCTCCTATCGTATACGACCATAGCAGCAGCGCGAGACTCCGGATCAGTACGTATCTGTGGTGGTGGAAACAACCTGGTGTATCCTGCCTTTATTACTTCGTCATCTTCGAACGAATGCAAAGACACCGTAACCAAACAGTCGTTATCTGGGTCCCATTGAAGTAGTGACAGTTTTGCATCATCTGCAGATATTAGCAAGGTTTCTCGATGATGTCCAGGAATTAGAACCGAAGCTAAGCTTTGAATTTCGCCCGCTACTTGTGTATAATAAATACATTCTAACCGGGGCTCAGTTGGTACCACTGCTGAAATCGTACCATTCGACGCTGCAGCATCTTCAATATTCTTTCCGATACCGGTTTCTACGTCACTTGAACGTGCAACATTCACAGCTTTATTTAGTCGGTAGACACAAAGACGATTTGCGCCCGCTGTAACTAGGTGTCGTTCATGCAAGCGCAGCAAGCGGCAGCACAGGGAACAGTCGACGGCAGTTGTTGGGTCAGTCTGTCTTGCAATTGCATGCATTATTACATAAACTAGTACGTACGATAGTTATGTCCACGTATGTTTAGAAGTTATTGTAAAGGCAACTGTAGCCCGGCAACAATAAGCGATAGTCAAAAGTTTTATGCGACAAGTGACATTTGTTTTGTCTGTCAAAGTACCATTCTATATAAGTTATCAAAAGCACAATTTTGTATGTATGTATTTAGTTAAGCATAACTCCAATTTATTGATACCGCTTTCATACCTAAAATAATAAAAATAGGCGTATATACGACAACAATATAATTGCCATTTTAGTATTTTATAGAGGCAGTAGAGTTTCAATACGGGAAATCAAATGCTAGTAACCATAAAATTAATTATTTCTTGAAATTTTCTATAATTGAAGCGAAGTGAGCGGAATTCTCCCAAGTTTTTGTCTAAGTGAGCCCCAGTACATCGTAAGTGATCAGCTAATCTGATCGAAATCCAACTATTTTTGCCAGTTTTTAGCAAATTAAGCAAAGACCAATTTCCTTTTTGAAAATATTTTGTTTAAAAATTTTTAAAAGTGACGAAAAATTATTCTAAATGTTTGTGAAAAAACTCGAAATATTTGTATGCTCAACTATGCCTTAAAATGTGTATGGACTTAATAACTAGTGAAAAACAGAAAACATTTTCATTCCAAAATTTTTCCACCTATCAATAAACAAATATATACTAGTCGGTAGTGGAACTACATTTGTGAGCGGAGCTTGGGCTGCGGCATTACGAATGTACTCAATTTTATGTTCTTGTAACTATATTGCATAGGGCTTTATCATTGGTCAAAATATTATATTTGAATTCTTCGACCCAAAAAACCCTATAATGATTTGATCGAAACGATTCTATTTCAATAAATAACACAAATATTGCAAAATTCTCTATTTTAGCTGCATAAAATTAACTAATTATCTAATTACTAATTAGCCACTCAAAATTTTTTAATCCCAAATATATATCAGGCGCACACTCTGACATGATAGGCTTTCAAACAAAAAAAAAGTTTTTTAAAATCCGTTCAGTGGTTCTTGAGATCTGTCGGACCGAACGAACGAACGTACGGACATCGACCTTTTTACTCCCAGACAGAAACTAAAAACGCTTCGCTCGGCTTCGCCGAGCTCCGCTCAATGAACCATATTTTAAAATAATATATTAATTAAACATTCATAATCGATGACATTGGATGCATCATACCAACATACACATTCCAATGTTTTATCAGTAAACTTATAATTTAAACACCGTGTTCGCTTCGCTCGCTAACTTCCAAAAGTTTTTGTTTGCTTGTCTGATTCGACCAAATTCAAGCCTAGGTATTCAACAGTGCTTTTGATAACAAAGGGTCCCCAACATTTTATGTCAATAGCGTTTGCCGACGCACTCTGTATCAAGAAATCACAAATATATACCATATCGAGAATACCGTCTTCTCGATACAGCACTTAGAGATCCCTCTCCGAGAGCTACAACTTTATTGTTGCACAATGTTTTGTCAAAGTATATAGCCGTTTCCAGCTAAGAGTTAAATTTTGGAAAATTCCCCAAAAACGTCACATTTCAAACTTCTGTCAAAAGAATTTCCAGTTTGATGAACACGAAAGAGGGTGCCAGTGTTATTTAACGTGTCGAGCAAGATTATTTCATTGTTTTAAAAGTATAGAAGGTATATACACCGTTCCGAATATGGAAAAATTAATATGACTACATCAAAAACAAATTTTGTCGTTTTTATTTAGTTTAACTTATACAGCTACAATGGATCTACAAATTTTTGGGTTGCTAAATACGATGGCAACAGTGACATTTATATGGACGGTGTACGTCCAAATAAGAATGTCATGGGGGCACAAAAGACATCTAAATTATGTTTTTTATTTTGAAAGTTCGTGCCTATGTGAAGATTAAAATGAAATATTCGATCCTATGGTTGTGAAATGGCCGTCAAGACGCCCTTAACGTACTGCTTGTGTATAGCGTGCTGTTTCCGGAATATTGAATAAAAGTTCGCTAAGCTCAATTTGAAAGTTCAAAAAGTTCACTGAGCGGAGAAAGCAGTACTCAATCCAGTTCTCTTCAGAGCGAGATTAAATGGTATAACAACAAGACTTGAGAAAACATGTGCACATGTTTCGTTGCACAAAAAGTTTTGATTTGAAATCTTTCATAAACAAATAAAAAATAAAAACATATAAAAACTATACGGAATAATAGGAATACTAAAAGAAATGCGTATAAATACTAGAAAAATGGACGTTATTTTCAAAACCGTCTGTTAGCATCACTCATAATCCGCATTTGGGTGGTTAGATTTTGACAGAGAAATTTCGCAAAATACTTTAGTTTTAAGCTGTGAATTTTATCAGGTCGCGCAGCGCACTATTTACTTTTAAATCGCTAAATTGTTGCCCTCCTACCTTTAGAGGGTTTAGAGCTGCTGGCCTTAGTGCGGCATTTAAAACACCTCTCCCAATTTCGTTTGAACTTGTCCAAATTCTCAAAACGCACGGTTTCAGAATCAAGGTTGTTCCAGACATCAATGAATCGGCCAGTAAAAATTAACCACGAACGTTCGTACACGGGAACGAAACAGTTTCATTTCACGTCTTCCTAGGACGCGATATGGGCGTGTAGATACTGTATGTGGGCCGAGAATCGGTATATGGTTGAAGGTTTTGTAGCAATTAAGTCAATTGAATTGACCATGTCGATCGTTTCGCGGCACCACTCAAAAGTGAAGATTTCATCAAGATTGGCGTTGTAAGCTATCCGCAAACATCAACGCTGGATCCTTTCGAGGCGACCGATACGTACTTGTTGTGTATTGCGGAGACCAAATCACAGCGGTGAACTCGAGAAGCGAGCCCATCAAGCCTTTGTTGAGCGGCACGACAACTTCAACGTCAGTCGACGATACCGTACCAGACATCACTCCAATGGTCTGGTTGGTTCGGATTCCATTGAATCCAAATGTTGATTACATCGGAGCTCGCTGGCAATGGTAATGCCTAGGTCACGAACAGACTCGACTGGCAAGTAACGCTATGGCTGGAGGCGCAAGAGAGCATTTGGTTAGTTTCAGCTAAAGCAACCAGGTTTGGTACCATTGAACAACAGTGTTGAGGTCACACTGTAGCATAGCACAATCGAAATTGGAACCAATCTCAAGGTAGAGCTTGACGTCATCCATAAATATTGCGATCTTTGAGCTGATGTTGTCGCAGATGTCGTTTACATAGATGAGAAAGCAGTTGGGTCACTGATGGTTCCGTGAGGGAAGCCACTTCGGACAACTTTCCATGGGGACTCCACGCCATTCAGAACGATGCAATAGAGACAGTGAGTGAGAAAGCTGCGGACAATCGTAGTATTTCATTTTCAAAAGACACTCGAAAGGAACTGAGTCTAACGCTTTTCGAAAAACAAGGTATAACACGTCCGTACCAGTATCAGGTCGAGAATCAAACGATAACATCCAGTCGTTGAGACATGCTGTGCAGCCGTTTCTCGATAAAAGCGACAGTGAAGAGTACTAACACTATTGTGCACCTTGTCCCCCCAAGAAATGTGTTGTTTTTACAATAGCTAATTAATCCTTCAAATAATGACAAATGTGCCGCGCAAATATAATTGTTGCTTAGTCTTTCCTTATATATCAAATCACAAGGTCGCAGTTTTGCACAGGCGCTATGATAGGAAACATTTCTTCAACATTTTTGGGGCGACGCCTTTGTCAAAATATCGCGTTTCTACTTTGGTCCCACAGAAACATGATGTTCAGCAATGATGTAGATGAGCTGATTCTGGTTGTAGCCATGCTTCGATGATAAGCCTATGTCGCAAAATGTAGGCTGCGAAACACTGGTACCCGTACGGCCAGCTTTACCAAAAGACACTTAAAACTTGCATTTTGCCATTTTGACACGAGAGATGTGTTCGCGGTTCTTCTCGTTTAACTAAACATCGTCGTTACAATTATTATTGGAAATTTTTTTATGAAATTCCATCTACCCGGAGATGAGTTATGAGTGACTGCAACAGTCAAAATTCAATATTTTTCTCATAGCGCTCTCGACGGCAACTCCGCTTGCTTGGTTTCAATTATATTTTTGAAAAATCTGTTTATTCATGTTTTTGTAGAGATTAAAAAGAAATCTAAGATCCTATGATTATCAAAATGGTTGCCAAGATTCTCTAATGTACTATATACTTGTTTATTACGTACTCTACGGAATATTTAATAAGGTTCACAACACTCAATTTGGAATTTCAGAATGTTTATAGAGCGCACAGAAAGGGCAGAGAATATATATAATGAATATACATAAGGTAGACGTAGAATAGGTCCTCACATATCCACCGCTAGGGCCAAATGAACATTTGGTTATGTTATATATATGTGTATTTAACCCTAGAAGTAGGAACTTGATAATGAAGAGATTTGAAAACCGGCCGGCAGAAAATTGGTACAGATGGGATTCGAACACACGACTTCAGGCTCCTGGATCCGCAAGTTAGCGCTCTATCAACTGAGCTTTCCCTGCCCGACTTCGTTGCTGATATTAAGCCATGATACTGGACAGTTTAAGTGACACTCATTATTCAAAATGTCGTGGTCTAGTAGGCTACCAAGGAGTTCATGGGTAAAAATCCCAATTTTTTATGGCTCCTTCAAATTTTGGTTTCATCAAAATTTTAAAACTTATTTTTTTCTGTTCTTAATTTGCATATTTTATGTATTATATATGTCTCAGTTTAGTTTTATTTTCATTCTAGTTTAGTCTTGGTCTGGATCTGGCAGAGTACAGGACGTTCCTCTGGAAGAGTCCGAGCTACAGGAATCTTGTTATTTTTCTCGATTTATGTAATTAGTTACTTAGCTATTATTAGTGTTTTCGACTTTCGTTTTATTATGGTTTTGTTTTATGTTGTTGGCGGAAATCTTGTGCGTGCTGACAGAGAATCTTGATGTATTCCCGGCTGATTATACTGCTACAGTTGTTCTACTGAAAAGGTGCTTATACTCGGCTCTTAGCCCACTGAACGAATACTTCGTAAGTCAGGAAACGCCGAAACCCGGGTTTCCAGGTTGATAGACTATTACGCGACGGGTCTTTCCTTTTTCTTTTTATGAGCGTACAGAATACGCGGAACAGCGGCTTGGCTTTTATGGTGTAGAATGAAACAAGGTGCGAATACATAGGATGGCTACGATTGACGGTACAAATAAGTACTCTTAATCAGCAACTATTTACTTAAAAATATTAATTTTCCCGAAACTGTGAACAGTGGCAATAAGAGTTACTAAGGGCGATAAGTTAATAGTAAAGTAGTAGGTTTAGTAATAGCTTACAAATTTCGGCTGTCAACTTTTGGGTAGGTCCAACCTTGTATTTCCCTCCCTCATAGATAATATTTCATAGGTTTTGATCTAACTACTACAATTATATCGATTTCATTATCCTCCCCTGGGGATATCCACCTCCCCACAGGGGCGACTCCTATATCTAACTCCGAGAGGGAGAAAATTATTCAAACCTTACCTTACCTCTCTCATTCCTTACCCCTTACCCATATATTACCCCTATACCGTAATTCCTACTCTATTTTACCCAAAAGTCAACTTTTTCACTTTATTAACAAAATCATAAATATATTAGGGTTTCATCGAGCAAGAACAAATTCTATCCTAAGGCGGGACCACATTTCATCTTTTCTCTGGGCTAAGAACACTCTAATCGTGCCACAATTCAATTTTTCCTAACCTTCGGTGTCCCCTAATTCCTACCATTTTCCCCTAAATTCAAATACTTTAATATTTCACTTTTTCTAACTTTAAATGATTTCTTAAACCTCTAAACTATCCAATGGGGTCCTAACTACATATCTCCAGTTCAAACTCTACCTATCCCCTTTGGAATACCCCTAAACTACCGTTCTTCTGACTTTAAAAATATTTATAATTTTCCTAAAATTTTGACAATATTATTATTAAATAATATTTATTTAATAAATAAATTTCCTTAGCTACCTATTGTCATCAGTGTAATTGGATTGGCATGAGCTCGAACGACAGAGGATTTTAGTGTTGTTGTGCGTGAGTATTGGCGGTTACTGCATATCGATTTTTCTTTTTCATTATGCTACGTGTGTGTTGTCGACTTTTCGTTATATATTTTCGATTTAATGTTTTCTTTCTTTTGGTTGTTCTCTTTACTTGCGTTTGTGTGTACGGCAACAAGGGTTTTGTACTATTATTACGCTGACACGGAGGATGTGATTCGATGAGTCGTAAGGGCTGTGTCGGTGGTATAGGTACGATCTTGCCCCAGTTTTCGAAATTTACTTCATGTATTTATTGCTGGGTCGGTCCCCGCTCCCCTCCCGCAGATCATGTTATAAAATAAACCTTTTAGTTTTTTTTAGTATATGTTTTTACCACGAAAATTACTCCAGTGTATGATACCCGGTTATCCGTACTTCTGTATGCTGCTATCAATGCCTTCAAATACTCGTACACCCGCACAAACATATCTATACACCAGGGAATAACCGGAACCGAAATTTACCGGAACCGGAACCAGCAACCGGAACCGTCCATTTAAACCGGATCCGGAACCGGAACCGGAACCTGGTCTTCGAAATTTATATATAGTAAAAGATATGAAGGAAGAAATTAAGGTATAGTCGACTTAAAATGCATTAAAAATAACTTTTACATTAAACTTAATATATTGCCATGACATTATTGCCGTTCTGAAACTTTAAAGAGACTGAGGAAACTAATAATGTTTATTTATCGATCAATATGTCGTTTTATTGAACACCCCAGAGCAAAAAATGCCTTATACTATACACCCTTGCGTATACCTGCGTCAAATTGAATGTGCTTACAACGCATAGAGCGAGAATAAACGCTTTCGCTCTGTCCCCAATTCGCCTCCCTTTACTACACATACGTTTGTTAGATGTTGTTCTGTAGGAAACTTGAAATTATTGGTTTATATGATTCAGGAAAATTGATAAAAAATAATTTTCTGATCAGTGGCAAGAGACGCTGTTTAGGCTAGCGTTGGACAAACAGTGCCCGTCAGTTAGATGATAATGATGATAACTTTCTAATCAGAATGCTATAAATGAGACAAACTATTATACTGCTCGCACAGTTTCAATAAATCCAGTTCATTGCAAAGAAAGCTGTGTTTGGCTGCGTTGTAGATAACGTTACTTCACTTTAATTTCGCCTGATTTCATAGTTTACAAGCGCACTGGCTGGCGCTTGGCGCAATCCTTAGCCTTCCCCAAGCATAGGCTAAGTACTTCTATGTAAGCCATACTCTGTTACCCAGTTGGATCTGGTTTCAATCTAACGTAATCCAGAGACTTCTGAATGTGTAAAATAGCTTACTAACAAGCATCGACTTGGTTTTGATCTGTTAACAAACTTGTTGCAGGTTATTTTAAAAAATTTCTACTGAAATTATGTGTCCTACTTACGTTTCACACGGCAAATTGCTTAGTTAATCTTTTTCTTTTGCTTGGTTGTATTTGGAGCTCTTATCATTGTATAATATATATTACATATTTTTGGATCAGGGATGAAGCAAAAATGTGGAAAATTTCAAACAAATTTTTAAACCGGAATTCCGGTTCCGGTATGGTTTTTGCCCTTTGCCGGAACCGCAACCGGAACACGATTTTCGCCGGAACCGGAATTCCGGTTACTCCCTGCTATACACACATGCATATAAGTACACCTAGGTTCACTTACAGTGACTTTGCAGGAGGTTACCTGCATTTCTGGAACCTGCCGAGGAGGCGGGTGTGCTAGGCATAGTAAGCCCTAGCCGGGTTATAAGGCAGACCAGAAAAAGGGCAGCCCATTTCCTTAAACGGGAACCTCTGGGTGGGATTGGTCTTTCTCCTTTTCCGGCACCTTTTACCACCCGTTGGACCCCAGGCTGCCACAACATGGGCTGCTCTATCGTCGAAGGCTGTGACATTGTAAACCTACCTTAGGGTGGGACATAGTGGTCGGAACTATGTCTTAGCGTAAGCCTCGCCTAGGGGTGGTCCAATGCACAGGCCGGGGAAATTACACGCTTAGGGGGCTTGGCAGCTATGGGCCAACACCCACGTTCTATTTGGGGAAAATCCTGTGTCACTTGTCCCTAACACTAACACAAAATTTTTCCATTTTCAGGTTTACGAAACACACGAACACTCCAGGTAGTACGATTTAAGGTACATGTATCCTATAATGCATGATCGCACGCTATTGTTCCGAACGGGTTAAAAATCCAAAAATTATAAAAATTATTATAAGTAAAATTGGTTACGCGGTGTAAGACTTTTGGTTTTTGCTAAAATTACACTATGCAGGAAATATGCTATTCTTGTTATACCTGGTGCATAAGGCCAGGGGTTTTTGTTAAGTTTTCACTCTGTAATTTTTTGTTATGTACTAATTGTGTTACTATATAATCTTTAAAAAATTTTCAACTAATGTCGAATAAATTTTCAGTACACGACAGCGCGTGTTATCTGACTTGTAGGAGCTGAAGGTGTTGTATTTCTTATTTTACTGGTAGTTTACCGGATATGATCTACAGCCGACGGATGGTGCAGGTCACCAACGCTAGCACTACTTGTAGTAAAATGCTCAAGGTGGCAGGGCCACATTTCCTCAGTACCTGCTTGGTGGGCACTCTAGTGGTAATATTGGTTAGAGTTGTTAGCAAGAGCTTCTACCTCAACTGGCTGTTAACCTCAATGCTATAAAGTGTTACTCTCTATTTTCAGACAACTTGTAAATAGTCACAGCTTTATCGTCTTGGTGCAATTCTGCTATCTTAATATTCGATCTCCAAAGGTAAAACACCTATCTTTACTTTGTGTAGGCAATAGTTGGTCGAGACAACGTAAAATGCCAGTGTGTACTTGCAAGTTAACAAACTTACGGAAAGTCCTTTCTAGCTCCAGTCCGTATCTCAACTCTGGCCGCTTGTCGAGCTGAGATAGAGGTTGGATGCCTTCAGAACTAATATAGTTCACTCCCACTTCGATTCCACCCATGATAGAATTTCTTGGTATAAACTTTCTGATTCCAATTTTTCAACTTTACTTTTTAAAAATCATACCGGAACAGCAATACAGATATGTGTACTTAAAAGCTAAGGTTATGTACATACATAA
>JASANE010028057.1:0-15000 GCA_030248225.1 Trileptium ribeirensis
ACATAACCCGTCAAATGAAGGCGGACAACATTTTGGAAATCGATATAGCAAAACGCTAAAACGAGCCAGGAAGTAGCCCCACAAACAAGTGTCGCTAAGCATAGATGTTTATTTCGAAGAGTTGATTCCAGGCATTGGTTTCTGCAGGCCCCTTTGATAGAGATTATAGTTAAAACACGAAATTACAAGTCACTTCAAACTATTCCCATTGAAGGAAATCACATACCACAGCGGCACCCTTACATGAGCTCGTCATCTTAACAATAATTGTGTGAAGACACGACGAAGCAGTAGATCAGAGAGGCTTATTAACCTGCGCCCTTTCGGCCGGTCAGTTTGCCAGCCAGCCATTTAACCGGATCGCCAGTCAGCCGACCGGCAGTGAAATTTCCTTGAAACGTCAGCGCATACGATATGACTATAATTTCTAAAAGCTAATTTTAAAATTTAAAACTTAAGCGCTCCAATAAAGTCAGACAGCCCCATCCTTTATTTAACATCTCAATCATTTTTACAGTACACAACCAGGAGGTGTAACGAATCGATAAAAAATTGCAATTAATAATTGGCCCACTTAACTGACTGGTTCTGATTTCCCATTGGTTGGATTCCAATTAAGCGCAATAAATTGGACTATGCGCTTCGACGCAAAACCCAATGAAATATAGGCCAATACTACGGTGATTTCTGACATCCTTGGTTTTTTATACGTTCAGCAAAAACAATTTGTTTTTTATATTACTGTACATGTACTCTGTCAAAAATACGTAAAAAGGTTGTATACGCAAGTAGGAAATTTATATGTAAACATCAAATAAGAACGCGTTATGCACTCAATTGTATCACACGCGATGTCATGAACTAACTGGTGCCATAGCAATACTCCAGCAGCTCAGCCCTACGTCTGCCTTCCGTTCAACCCTAGGCTAGGCTTCTAAATGCGTTAGAAACATCGCACAAAGTCACTTAGTCTATGATACTTCTGTTGCGCATTTAACCTGAGCACCAAAACCTCATTTCAGGAAAACATTACAGCATGTTGAAAAACCTAATTTGAATCACGACTGCGAGTATGATCGGCCAGCATTGCGCAAAAGCAACTTCGTTGCACGTTTTATCGTTGCTTTTATGTTTTAAAATTAATACAGCGTTTTTGAGTTTTAAAGACACATACATACTCGGTGTAAATATATAAATGCAATAATTGAATGATCTACCAATTGATATTTCACAGATCCTGTACACAGCATAGCCAAAGCTTACACTTTATATAGATAATAGGATTTATAAAGATAGCGAAACGAAATCCTGTCAAATTTATTACTATATCACATGTAAATGCTATTAAGTGATAGAAACACTTATATGTACCTATTGAAACTACAGAGATGGCTCAAGTAACCTTGAGGGGTGTTACGTTAGGTTAGAAAAAGGAACACGTTAGAGCGCCCCCGACTCAGGCTTAGTGTATGTCTCGTATAAAACCCTAAGCTTAAGGCGTGTTCACACGCTCAAACTTTTTGTTCAAAATTTCACGGTAATTTTTAACGAAAAATTGCGGTATTTCAAAATTTGAGCTCAAACTTTTTCAGTTAAATCATCTCGTTCATAATTGGCTAAAGAAATATACTTGAAAAATTTGAACAGTGTCAACACGTTCAAACTTGCTGAAAATGCAAAAAATATGCATTCATATTTTGATCAAATTTGAGCAAAAAGTTTGAGCCTGTGAACACGCCTTTAGGCTTAGTATAATATGTATAGGATATGCATTTTACTTGCGCCACTCAGCGTTACTTTGGCCAATAATATTCAAAAACATTTTTGAATACAAATTTTTCGAACATTATCTCAACCTGGGTAACCATCTATAGAGGCGTTTAAATCGCATACCGTTTAAGTTTCTGATGTACAAAGTGACCAATTAACCTGCCGCATATAAACATATAAAGGTATGCTAATATCATAGGTGAACAAGGTCCACTGATTTACGAAGAAGATAGTCTCGGCAAAATCTTCGACTGTCCCTACCCCGAATTTTTATCGTAAATTTTCTCCATTTTCCACATTGCTCCCTTAGATTTGTTTAAAGCCCTAAAAATTTTCGGGCGCTTTTCGCTCGGCAGCGGCAAGTGGTTGTAGGAATGATGGTCCGACCTTAGGCAAACGCCTATCAATGCCTATGACTTCTAATATGATGTAGCTATATTCACGTCAATAACACAATTCAAAAGACGAAGAAAGAACGGCTGTCTAGGTTAGACTTAGATTTTGTATAACTTAAAATACACTCAAAATTCCGCTCATATATCAAAAATATATTTTTAATACAAGCATAACTATATAACTCTTTATCCCTCTTAGCAAATTTTTGTAAAATACCATATGGAAAATTCTGAAATAAGTATGAATTTTTCTAACCCAAAAATGTATCTTACAAAACAAAATTATGCCCTACAAATTAAGTATTTGACCAGTTTTGTAAAAGTTCTTAAACTTTAATTTGTTGGAAATATATAATTCGTTTCTGTGTTACATTTCACAATCCATTAAGGAGATACTTAGCCCCGGTTGTATATATATTGTATACAGTGATTTACTGAATATCTATTTAATATTTATCACACAATAATATATAAAGTTACCACAAAAGTTTAATACTGACCCACGAACAAGTGAAGTAGGTACTAAACATTAACGCTAACAGCCAGAGAGTCACGAAACAAAAGCCACCTGTAAAATATTTTCATAAAGCCTTTGGTATAAAATGTTAGTAGTTCCACCCATTTTTTCCGTTGATATCATTGATATGATTAATTGAACAATCGCAATCATTTTCAGAATGAATTAACAAAAAACCGATTTACTCCAAAAACATTGGCAATAAGGTTTCAGGCATGACCAGTGTGGTGCAAAAATTTCAAGCCCTAGAAAATATTCCCTCGTCTACTCTAATACCCAAGACATTTCTAGTGGCACCTTTGCATGGAAGCTCAGACAGTCGCGGGTTAACAGTCGTGAACAAAAAAAATGACTCAGATTTTATAGTTTCCCAATAACTATAACAATTAGGCATTTTATGCATAGTCAACAGACAAAAATATGACCTAAGCAACAAGTAATACTTGAGCTAAAGGTAGATAGGATAAGCTCGGTGGCCCACATTGTGCTCAGCCGACACGCTCCATTCTAACAAAAGAACAGTTCAGTGAGAGTCATTCCGTGGACGGCAACCACACACCCCCGGTTCAGTCAGGGTTAATATAAGGCTCACATCAATACTTATGCTTAGTATATCAATGCTCATCTTGACTGATTCTGGTCACCTTGCGTATGGGTCAGAGACCGATAAATCTCTTTGATAGGTAGGTCATAAGCTGGCTGTCTTATATATATATACTTGTGCACTTGATTTTGTCAAATCGTGCTATTTCAGTTAGCTTACAGTACATGCGCTTATGGACAGCATAATCACATGAAAAACATATTAAAAGCTATATAAGGCACAAAGCAGTAAACTTTAGCTTTACAAGATAACTTAAGGTACGTTAATTATTCATGTCGTATATAACATAAATTTAAGCGAAACACTTATTTAATACGCAAACATTTTAGACAAATACTTATACCGTACAGTAGTAGAGTTAAACATTATTTGTCCGGTGCTTTAGCGCCATCGCCTTTACTACGTGGCAAAAGTTCAGTATTATTTCTTGTAATGCAAGAACATTTTACACATATACTTGTACCGTACAGTAGTAGGAGTTAGACATTATTTGACCGGTGCTTTAGCGCCATCGCCTTTACTACGTGGCAAAAGTTCAATATTATTTCTTGTAATACAAGAACATTTTACACATATACTTGTACCGTACAGTAGTAGGAGTTAAACATTATTTGACCGGTGCTTTAGCGCCATCGCCTTTACTACGTGGCAAAAGTTCAATATTATTTCTTGTAATACACGAACATTTTACACATATACTTGTACCGTACAGTAGTAGGAGTTAAAACATTATTTGACCGGTGCTTTAGTGCCATCGCCTTTATTACGTGGCAAAAGTTCAATATTATTTCTTGTAATACAAGAACATTTTACACATATACTTGTACCGTACAGTAGTAAGAGTTAAACATTATTTGACCGGTGCTTTAGCGCCATCGCCTTTACTACGTGGCAAAAGTTCAATATTATTTCTTGTAATACACGAACATTTTACACATATACTTGTACCGTACAGTAGTAGGAGTTAAACATTATTTGACCGGTGCTTTAGCGCCATCGCCTTTACTACGTGGCAAAAGTTCAATATTATTTCTTGTAATACAAGAACATTTTACACATATACTTGTACCGTACAGTAGTAGGAGTTAAACATTATTTGACCGGTGCTTTAGCGCCATCGCCTTTACTACGTGGCAAAAGTTCAATATTATTTCTTGTAATGCAAGAACATTTTACACATATACTTGTACCGTACAGTAGTAGGAGTTAGACATTATTTGACCGGTGCTTTAGCGCCATCGCCTTTACTACGTGGCAAAAGTTCAATATTATTTCTTGTAATACAAGAACATTTTACACATATACTTGTACCGTACAGTAGTAGGAGTTAAACATTATTTGACCGGTGCTTTAGCGCCATCGCCTTTATTACGTGGCAAAAGTTCAATATTATTTCTTGTAATACAAGAACATTTTACACATATACTTGTACCGTACAGTAGTAAGAGTTAAACATTATTTGACCGGTGCTTTAGCGCCATCGCCTTTACTACGTGGCAAAAGTTCAATATTATTTCTTGTAATACAAGAACATTTTACACATATACTTGTACCGTACAGTAGTAGGAGTTAAACATTATTTGACCGGTGCTTTAGCGCCATCGCCTTTACTACGTGGCAAAAGTTCAATATTATTTCTTGTAATACAAGAACATTTTACACATATACTTGTACCGTACAGTAGTAGGAGTTAAACATTATTTGACCGGTGCTTTAGCGCCATCGCCTTTACTACGTGGCAAAAGTTCAATATTATTTCTTGTAATACAAGAACATTTTACACATATACTTGTACCGTACAGTAGTAGGAGTTAAACATTATTTGACCGGTGCTTTAGCGCCATCGCCTTTACTACGCGGCAAAAGTTCAATATTATTTCTTGTAATACAAGAGCATTTTACACATATACTTGTACCGTACAGTAGTAGGAGTTAGACATTATTTGACCGGTGCTTTAGCGCCATCGCCTTTACTACGTGGCAAAACTTCAATATTATTTCTTGTAATACAAGAGCATTTTACACATATACTTGTACCGTACAGTAGTAGGAGTTAGACATTATTTGACCGGTGCTTTAGCGCCATCGCCTTTACTACGTGGCAAAAGTTCAATATTATTTCTTGTAATACAAGAACATTTTACACATATACTTGTACCGTACAGTAGTAGGAGTTAAACATTATTTGACCGGTGCTTTAGCGCCATCGCCTTTACTACGTGGCAAAAGTTCAATATTATTTCTTGTAATACAAGAACATTTTACACATATACTTGTACCGTACAGTAGTAGGAGTTAAACATTATTTGACCGGTGCTTTAGCGCCATCGCCTTTACTACGCGGCAAAAGTTCAATATTATTTCTTGTAATACAAGAGCATTTTACACATATACTTGTACCGTACAGTAGTAGGAGTTAAACATTATTTGACCGGTGCTTTAGCGCCATCGCCTTTACTACGTGGCAAAACTTCAATATTATTTCTTGTAATGCAAGAACATTTTACACATATATTTGTACCGTACAGTAGTAGGAGTTAGACATTATTTGACCGGTGCTTTAGCGCCATCGCCTTTACTACGTGGCAAAACTTCAATATTATTTCTTGTAATGCAAGAACATTTTACACATATACTTGTACCGTACAGTAGTAGGAGTTAGACATTATTTGACCGGTGCTTTAGCGCCATCGCCTTTACTACGTGGCAAAAGTTCAATATTATTTCTTGTAATGCAAGAACATTTTACACATATACTTGTACCGTACAATAGTAGGAGTTAGACATTATTTGACCGGTGCTTTAGCGCCATCGCCTTTACTACGTGGCAAAAGTTCAATATTATTTCTTGTAATACAAGAACATTTTATATATATACTTGTACCGTACAGAAGTAGAGTTAAACATTATTTGACCGGTGCTTTAGCGCCATCGCCTTTACTACGTGGCAAAACTTCAATATTATTTCTTGTAATACAAGAACATTTTACACATATACTTGTACCGTACAGTAGTAGAGTTAAACACTATTTGAATGCTGGTTTATTGCCATCACCCTTGCTATATCGCAAAAGACTAACATTATTCCTTATATGAAGTGTATGGTCACATCGAAGAATTTAGATATGAAAAATATGGGCAAAACCAGTCAAATCTTCCAAGACTTATGTAAAATACAACCATAATGTAATGATTTACTGAGGCGACATTTCAGTGCATTAACTGCACCGGTTAGGAGCTGGTGAGGCGTTGTAAAATAGTTTGATGGTGGAAAGCGCTACTGTAATCGCGTAAGCGCAATGGATATATAACATTACGCTGTCGAGCAAAATTGGTTTACTCGTTAACATGCGATCCACGATAAGCATGGGTCGTGTAACTCCACAGAGATGAAGTCAATTATTTGCGCTGCACTATACACAGTTACGAACACAAATAACAGTAAATTTTGTGCAAATAGTTGGCAAATAGAAATTGAATACCTGTAAATTTTTGGGCGAAAAGTTTGCTTTAAATTTCTGTCCGTAGCTGTACAAATTATTAACCATATTTCATGTGAAAAATTAGCCATGTCTAATAATGAATTCTTCAGGTGTAACAAAATGCTAAAGACTGCACAGAATGCAATTCAGCTAACTTACAGTAGGATGAAAAACGCTACAGACTGCACAAAATGCAATTTAGCTAACTTAATACATTAGGATGAAATATGATAAAGATTGCACAAAATGCAATTCCACTAACTTACATTAGGATGAAATATGATAAAGACTGCACAAAATGCAATTCAGTTAACTTATATTAGGATAAAAATCCTAAATACTGCACAAAAACTAAAAGTGTAAATGTATGAAATCATGAGCCCTCAAATCAAAATTATAAATGATAACGTTCACAAATTTCAAGCTTTCACGGTATGAAATGCTACGCCACCAGATCAAATCAAGCCTTATACACATAGATTATCTTGAAATATCATTTTGTAAAGCAATAACCTCTTGAAAGAAAATTTCAAAGACTCAAATTTTGTATCTATGAAATCAGGGTGGGGCTGGCACCTGGCAATAGGTGGGCGGCTCTCGTGGTCAAACTAGACTTCGTGTTCGGGAGGGAAGCTAATGAAGGGGTAAATAGTTTATATATTATATACCTATTATTACAACGTATAATTTAGATGCAGGTATAAATATTCAATTATGTGTAGTTTTATATCAGTCAGTTGGAGTTCTTCGATGTGCATCACACAGGATGGCCGCTGGGCCCTCGAGGTAAAATTCAGGGTTTTTCAGGGTCCTCAATCGTGAAATTCAGGGTCATATATAATGTGATCGTAACACTTTTAGCTTGGGGCACGAAAAAGCTTGCAACAGCCCTCTGAGATGCAGCTGCACGTTCCATGTTCTGATGGGCTTTCGACGCGCCATGGCTGCGTAAATTGTCGAGACCGCCTTTGGAAATGTTGATTTCCTTGCAACAATAATTGCATTTTGCAAAGAATGGACGTCCCGGTACAGCTGCGACCCATTTCCCAAACTCATCATGCTTAGTCCAAAGAAAACTGAAATTCCCGGCGGATTCACATGTTCTGCGATTTTTTATCGTATTAGAAAAGCAAAAATAAGCATGGACCCGCGAAGTTTGTCTTGGCATCAATGAATGAACATTATATGTGGTTGGGATGGAGTCAGCAGCATTGTGCACGATTCAACTAGCTATGCATTGTACGCCAACGCTGATGCAAACGGGAGGACAGTGATCCGGCAGGCACTGTAGGGGACGGCTAAATTAACTAAATTTCGACAGGTCCATGCTTATAAAATTCGAGGCTTTATTTTCAGGTTTTTAGTATTCTATCTTGATCATACATAGGGTCATTCTCCTCAATCTGCTATGTTCGGCGCAGACATCAATCTTCTATTTCTTAGACCAATTTTCATGGGTTTTTCAGGTTTTTAGGCCATTTCAGGGTCTTTCAGGGTTTTTTCAAATTTAGACCTGCGGCCACCCTGATCACGCCATTGAACTGATCACACAATCCATATTGAACCTGTAGTTTTCACGATTTTGTACCATTTCTTTCATGAATGACAGCCACTCTATTTTCCATCTGCGCGCGTTTCTGGGAAATTGGTTCCTGATTGTGGGTATGTTGATGTCATCAAACAAACGACGCAACCAAGTCTTACGGTGTCGCCGTCTTATGACGACTGGTAGCCCTCCTCGTGGTGCGACACGGTAACACATGTTGAGTTTCAAAGGCTAGTACTCGACGTTTGGTCAGGGGTTCAACGTGGGGAATGGCTTTGAAATGACGATACGTGTGGCTAAAGCTACCCGGGCCATCCTGCTCGTTAAAGGTGCATGTTAGATTCGCTGGTCTACATGCCATTGCCTAATGGGTACCGAGTTGACCCGGTATAAAGTCCATGAGCCTAGTCAAAAACCTGGCTCTCGGGGTTCCCTTCAGCGCCCGTATGGTTTATGAAATGTGTACGTCGCGGTGATGGTCGAAAAAACCGAGTATGCGTTTGCTCGAGATTCGACAGCTACTGGTTGTGGTAGCCTCTGCTGAAAGTCAACGGCAAGTTACTGCGGATCTGCATGCCTCCTCATTGGGCTTTGTCTATGGGGGAATTGGGCTTGGAGCATCCAATTCTATCTTATCCAGAAAATTAATATGACCTTAAACCAAAAGGAAAACTTGGTAGTTTTATATATATGTCTGCATTAATATTATCCAATGGTATGATTGCTGAGACGAGCAAAAAACGATAGAATTCACTAAAAGTACACCTTAGGTTAATTGAAGACAAAAATTTCTCGGCATGAAACTTTCGAAGGGGTAGGTGGCCGGCCATGTGGGTCAACGGCCGTCATGAGGGGCCAAAGCCCATTCCCCCTATAAGGGAAATTCCAAGAACAAAACGCAATCGAGATAGCTAAACTAATATGATATACAAACCAAAAAAATATACTAATGCGACAGAAAGCTTGAGCTGCACCGAATGGAACACCGTGTTTTGTAATTTTGTATCAAATCGCTGCGATATGCTTTATATCCTCTTTAAAATTAGCACAAAGTTGAGCGTTCGTTACAGCTATGTAATAGTTGGGAAGAAATAAACATGAGCGCTTTATGAAAAAGAAGAATATCGTTTGTGAAAGACGATCAATGTTGAATCTGAACTAGAAGTATATATATAATTCATTTTGCAAGAACTAAACCTTAAACTATGGCTGATCATTGCGCTAAATAAAAACAGAGACTATTCCAAATCCGGAGAGGCTAGGAATGAATCCGCTAATACATTTTTGAGGAAACTACGAGTCACAAAAACATTGTTCGAATATGGGCTATATATTTTGCTATTTGATTATACTTTTGTCAAATCTTATCTAACAAAAATAACTAAACCAAATTCGACATTTGATTTCATCGTAACAGCGATTATCCACGCAGCGTTTTTGTGCAGCAATTTTCCGGACTCTGCTAAGCAAGCGAAGGTATACATATCTTACTATATTATAACGTTTGGCGGTAACTTATGTATGGCAAATACAAAAATAGATAACTGCTAAACACTGCCACCAATAGAAATATTTCTCTGTTCGGAAGCTCCAATGTCGTTTAGCTTTAGCCAAGAGTCGCAGCAAGGGCGAGGAGCGCTCCCCCACGTTTCGACCAAAAGAGGATCGACGCAAAGCCCCTCGAGATTTTCCATTTGGGCCCCACTCACTTCTGAATAGCATGCTGCGCGCCTGGCTTTAGCTATTCAGCAACTCCAGAGTTTACCATAATAGGCGCATAAACATCTTAATACAGTCGATATTAATGTATTTGGTTGAAATTATAGTAAGAAAAGCCAACGTCTCGAAAAGCTCCCGTGAAACGACAGCCAACAGGCGGCTATCTTGAGCTCAGCTGGTTCGATAGCCAATCGAGTCCTTCGTATAAGCCATGTCCTTGGGTCGCACACGTTGCTTGAATGTACCACTGTAAAGAACAAGAACACGATTAATAAAAATTTATCGCTTAATATTAATTGCGGTCGCTTGAAATAACAATTATCTAGAAACAAAACATATAACTGTCCAAAAAGGTCAAGAATAAAAAGCTTTTTTCGTAGATCGCAATACAAAATCGACAACAATTAAGTAAGCTCAACTATAGAATAGTTTGAGAAAGTAAGTGAGGCCAAGCGGATCGGCGTTTAACCAAGATTAGAAATGACACACCATGATGATACTCCGTCAAAACTTAGGTTAGCAATAATGATAGCACAAACATTATTAATAATAACACATAACTAAGAATTTATTACATAGGATCTTATGCCGCGCACTGTGAAGAATGAACGCGCATATTCAACATTGTTGCAGGAAACTTCATTTTCATGGCCATCAAATAAGCGGGAGGACAACAATTATCCCAATAGATATTCGGGAAAATACACGAGGCCGCTGATCGAGTTGACATATCGAAAATAGTTGAGCAACTACAAAAATCCCAGCACAATTCCAAATAGCCTAAACAGTAAGTACAAGCATGCCTGGCGATCGGCTAAAATGCTGATGTAAAAGTGTTTGCAAAATTTTTGTGGAAACAACCTATCTACTCATTCTTGATATAAACATGTATAACATATTTACATCAGCAATGAATAATAATTACCTGTCGATTGCGCAAATTATGCAGCCCCAATTTATCGGTCAGTTCAGCAGCAGTCATCGCATTTGGTAAATCCTGTTTGTTCGCAAACACCAACAGGACTGCGTCACGCAACTCGTCTTCTTGAAGCTAAAAATGAAATCGAAACCACAAACACTACATAGCATATTTATTGCAAGAAAACGAAAACACAGAAGGTTCGTATTTAACCGCGAACCGTAACGAAAATTCCGTTTAATGCAGCGAGAACCACCATGTCAATAATTTATTATGTGTTAAAAAGTTAGGGGTTAGCGCTATAGTAATAAAACTCTCGGCCATTGTAATTTTCTGATCAACCAATATAAGTCCCAACAAAGGAAAATATTTTTACTAAACACTAAAAATGACTTATCAAAGTAATAAAATTAAAACTAAGCTAACGATACATACCATTTTTGTCATTTCGTCTCTGGCTTCACCGATTCGTTCGCGGTCGTTACTGTCCACAACAAAGATCAAACCCTAAAATTAATGCAGCAATATACAAAATTTAACATCAATTATTGACGGTAACATTAATGTATTAGCAAGCATATAAATACAGAAATCTGTTACCAGGTAGAAATAACAAGAACGATGTAATATTGTCAATATTTTTGATGTGGATAACAATAAGATCCACTTTTTTAATGAAAAAATATTGGAATGTAACTCCGTTACATGATTTTATCGGCACTTAAGAATCAATACCTTTGTTGAATTGATTAAGACACGAATTTTAATAATTTAGTTTCATTTTTACACATAAGTAGAATAGAAAACGAACAGCTATTAACGTTACTCATGTGCTCAAAACTCTAAACGAGATATCTATATCACTTAGGCGGAAAGAGTGATGGGGCTCGGACACAACAAGCTTCGTGGGCAACTGGTGTGAGGTAACTCAGAATGTGTAAGCAAAGGTCAGAAATTCAAAAACTTTTGGTATTTTGACGTAAACTTTATATAAAGGTTATAGAACAGTGTTCTTGTATACGAGTACAACAATTGGTAATTCTTATAAAAATGCAATATTTATATTGTTGAAACGGGTTGAGCGACCCGGTGCGCTTGAGGGAGAGATCGTGAAGAATTGTTTTTGTCACTTTCTGTCACGCATAACTCATCTTCGTGTATCCAGATTACGATAATTTTTTTTTGACTGCGAAAGAAACGAGGATGTGCCCTTTTGTTGAACTCGAACAGCTCCGACACCATCTTCGGGATCAAAATGGCAAAAACAGGTTTTAAGTGTTCTTTGCCAAATTTGGTCGTTCGGATACCAGTCTTTCGCAATCCATATCTGGCGACATACGGTTGGCCTCGATAAACCGAGAAGACTCGTCAAGATGTCTAAATTAGCTGATCACGAGTTTTTGGTGAGACCACTATCTGGGTCGCTGTGGACCCGAATATGGCTCGTCGACGATTACCCAGAAATTGCGATTTTTCAAATTTCGGAATGCTGTTCCGTATTTTTACCTTACAAATAGTGTCTATCAGGTTATCAAATACGACGGCTTTGCTATTTAAAGTCCAACTTGACTATATTATACCCATTCGTGGAGTTTCGAGGATTTCAAGAATCCGATTTCAAAAATGCAGTGATTTTTAATTTGGTTATTTATTGCTTGCGTGACATCAAGCATGTTCTATATATTCGTGTTTCGGCACGCTGAAAACGATAATTTGTATATCTAGTGCCGACGACGAATATTTCATACCTTTCAAATGTTTCCAATGCGTTTAGGGCAAATGAACCCGATAGCCAGAATATAGTCTGTCTTCACAAATTTGGTTATGTATTGCGTACAGAGCATCAAATATGGTCCATTATGTGGTTTTAGACACGTTCAGTAAAATAGTTCGGTTATCTCGCGACTAGCACGAACACGTCGTGCGTTTTCAGTTTTTTCGACAAGTCGACAAGGTTTTAGGGTTTTCAATGATTTAAGGGTTACAGAGGTTTTTGTGTAGTATATACATCAAACACAAAGCCAGTTACAAGGTGATTTCACAAAATTACCACTGGATGAAACCACGCTCGCTCCGTTCCACTATCGCTTGCTACTTACTAGTTTTAGTCTGAATGATACGCTACTAAATGAGAAAACAAAAATTGTCATATACAACACCATATACATAAACATTGCGTAATTGGTGCAACATAGAATTCCTGTAGAGCACCTTCTCCAAGGAGCCGTCTGGTCTGTGTTTAGGCAGTCCTCTCTGCCCTTCCCCACGCCGCCGTGTTTGAACCCGGTTTAACTGCTGCAAGCAGTTCGGCTGACTTTAGCTAGATTGAAATGAAGAACGCGTTGAGCGCGGACATAGTAGTATCCTACCACTACAACTAATTCCGACGTTCATCATCGATCAGATCTGGGAGAACGTACTTTAACCTGCAAGTTTCAAACGATACGTAGTAGTACCAAAAAAAGCCAAATGGCAATACCATTCATCAAGGATCTGAGCCAGCTCCAAAGTACTAAGATGAAAAACGACAATGCTAAATAATAAATATTTAACACGGACACTATTTACAAAACTTTTTGTTTCAAAGAGAGTTATTAAACTTTTGTCAAAGCTTTTCAGTTTTCTCATAATACAACAAATAACAAAAAGCTGAAAAGTATTATAACAAAAAATGTTTTCGCTTTCAAATTTAAACAAGGGCAGCTAACAAAGGTATGCCGATTATGTCAAATATTTAAATCTTGACCGGGCATTATCCCAAATAAGTACTGTCGAAGAAAGTTTTTCGCGGGTAATTATATTTTTACCTTGCTATGTAGCTCAGTAATGCAGTAACCTAATAGCAGTGAGAAGTTAAGTTATAAGTTAACACAAACAAATCAGAATCAACTAGACTAAGACTATATATGAGCAGGTCTGCCTGCGGTACCGTCCGTCGGCCTTCGGCTCTTTTTCATTTAAAAATTACGATACCTGTTGCTCTTCGAACGACTTACGCTCTACTTAACGAATGGTCTCCGGCCTTGTTTTTATCATGCAAATTTTAAGGGGCGCCCCCGCTGGAACGTTTTCCCTAGACGCATCCCTAAAACCGCACCGCTCAATCCCCCTATAATTTTTAGCACACGCGTCATACATACGTGCATACACATCTCTACTATATGTAAGATAATCGTATTACTAAAAGTGAGACGGAGCAGCAGCAGCAGAACAAAAATATCTTACATATAGTAGAGAAGATATATAATGTAATAAACCACCGTTTTAGTCTTGGTAATAAAACATATTTTTACATCTAGAAGAAGCTGTGTGCGCAGTCATTACAGCAAACCAAACAAGAGCGAGGTTACTTTGGAAAAAAAATCCCAATGACCGTTACACAAAGTTTTATCGTTAGTAGTTCAACACAACGACTAGCAAACATTATCAAAATGCGTTTATGGGCCTGCTTTCGTCGAAAGTGATTAGCGCTTTACGCAAGGGTGTTTATTTGTGTTCAATAACTACTTTTTCGTTCCTAATCGTTCAGAAAAATTAGAAAGTTTTTTTGAGTACAGAACATGTGTATAAAACCATTGGCTGAGTAAGGACGCCTACTATAAGCTTTCAACTGCAACTAATATCGAGTACTAAGCACTAATTTTCAAATATATATCTTTCTTTTTTTGACAAGAGAGCAAAAACGATTATCGAATTATGCCACTGAGTTTCCGTCAGAGAGCATAAGTAAGTATGTAACTACACACACTACTCTGTCTACGTCGTGTTGACAATTCCTTTTTGTCCAAACGGGACACTGCTCGTTCACGTAAAGGCCAATAAAATCCTGATAACAATATTATATATATATATTAAAAGGTATTGCATTAAGCTACAAATTTTAGATAAATTGGATAAATGTGCATGCTCACGGAAAGATATCTGTCAAATTCTTATTGGTTTATTATGTAATAATGAAAAACACATATGGGACATTAGATCAACATATGAGACACCAAACTATATACATGCATCATAGCCTTTTTGAGAAAACTTTGATACTTAGATA
>JASANE010028057.1:20000-27527 GCA_030248225.1 Trileptium ribeirensis
TCGCACGGAAATACTCGCGCCTTTCTGCTTTTTTACTCATCTTCCTCCTACCAACCAGAGACCGTACAGGGTCTATGTCGGATCTTGTCACAAATCCAACTACGGTAGTCGAATCAAATTCAGGCCCAGTGATGGACCCAAAATGCAATCTCATATCATCATGTTCAATCTGCGTACACCACATAATTTTGAATAAATCCACTTTCATCATAGAGAAAACGAAACTAGCTCATAAAGATCTACAACTTTGTTTAACAACACCCTTTTTATAAGGCCACTCCCTAAGGACACATATTTGTTCTGTCGACATTTTCCAAAAATATCTATTTTTTAAATTTCGCCATGTTATTGCATGTTGGTGTCTTCCAACCACTGTATTTAAGAATATAATTCATGGTAAATGCGGTGATTTTATATAATGTTGAAAAATTTTTTGACCATATTATCTTTTCGGGATTTTAACGGTTTTGCGTTCGACGATACCGATTTCCAGAATAAAGTATGTTTTAATTTGCTTGACTATGTTTGGTTAAAGAGCGATAACGGTGGAAAAGAAAAGGAAAAAGAAAACAAAGTAGTGCGTGTAAGGCATAAGGAATAGATTTTTTGGAACGATGAATGTCATGGTTTTGTTAATACAGTCCACCATGAACACTTCATGCCTTTAGAAGGTGTATAAGCACGGTTTCCAGAAAATACCCTATCTTCAGTTGTTTGGTCATATATTACTTTCAGGCATCCAGAAGGGTCCATTATAAGATTTTTGGTACAGTGGATACAGCGGCGTGGCCATCTAGAATCCAACATAACTGTGCTTATCATTTCAGAAATTTTTAAGAACCCGATTTGCTGTAAGAATTTCGTCTGTCGGCACTTACTTGTTTATGGGTTGTTTTTTGCGCCTCAGATATGAAATTACAGGTTTGATGACACATAGAATAAGTTGAATTCCACATCTATCACATCAGCACTATAATGCTCCTGGGGTTCCTGAGCTCTTATGTCGTTAGATACATCAAACACAAATCCTGAGTGATTTACATGCTAGCAACTGTAGCTGAAATCACACTTGCTCCGTTTCTTTATTTGCGAGATACTAGTGTTTATATTTCCAGCTACGGTACAAAATTTTTTAATATGCGGGTTTCGAGAAGAACTAAATCAATGAAGGAAATCCAGTACTATGAATTCTGAGATCAGGGCAATATTGCTGGGCACCTTGGCCATTATGCTTCAGCTCTGGTCCACGATATCGTACAAATCCACTTTTCTTACGGAAATTTTAGGTTAGAAAGAAGTGGTTGAAGTGCAGTAGGCGTCGGACTTAAGCCGTCAATGTGTCTATTGTGTAGGTACACATGGCAATATCGGTTTATTTTGAACAAAACGTCCCACCGGAAGCAGCGAAATTTCAATTTTAATAGAACTCGCTGATAGCCTTCAACTGGGTGCGTAGTATCGCATAGTGTCGATATACAATAGCTTGTGCCACACAAATTTCCATATGGCGTAATAATAATTAAAATTTGAAAATTCTTCCACCTCCCCACTCCGAAAATACCTATTTTTCGAGTTTTTTAAAATAGGTTTAAACCAGGGTTGTGGAGGAAGGGTAAATCGATAAAATAGACGCGACCCTTTAGAACAGACCAAACTCAGCAAGTGGGACATGAGTGACATAATATACCTTTAAAACGATCAGTTTTGGAATGTTGAATGAGCAAAGTTTTTCTTGTGCAACCGTCGACCTGTGGTTTGGTTTATACATTGTACCGTGCTTCACTTGCACACATATATTTTAACAGCGGGCTTTCGTTACTCTGGCCAAAAGGCTACAGTGGTTTTATTGAAAGTACGGATTTCCGAGTGAATTATTCCCTAAAAACAGATGAAAATTAAAAAAATTCGAATTTTATTATTTGAAGCTTAATGAGTAATCACAATCAGGATCGATAGGTTATTTATTGCTAGCTCCAACCTTGTATTTAACGATTTCAAAATATTTCGGAGAAAGGACACTTTCGGTTTTCGTCAGAGACGCAGACCCCTGGCACATTTTTCCTGAACCGTCTGACTGACTGTAAAATATATGTCCCAGTCTGAACACAGAGCACGCAAAATCAATTGGTGGTGAGCAATCACAGTAAAACACAAAATATATTTCTGAAACCGAGCGACTACAGCGTACGAAGTTTCTTCAACAAGCGTGTAAATGGTAAAATTATTTTCTCCATCTGTTTGTCACAAAACTCTTCATCAGACTGATGAATTTTCGCAATTTTTGATCAACACGTCAAGAAAAGTAGCTGCGCTGCTAGCTATGTATTTGCGCTGCGCCTATGCTTTCCTACCTTAATTTTCGCAAAACCGATTCGAGTTAGAGACTTTTTGATTAAGACCATTTTTGGTGAGACAATATTTTAAATTAAACTGTTGCCTGAGGCATCGGATCGAAAAATTTCCTTCATCGAGAGCTACAACGTTGCTGTTATGATTTTTTGGCGCAGCAGCTGTTTCCGAGCTACGAGCCGCTATCGTTGGAATTTAAATGGGCTCAAGGACTTGAATTTGAAAGGTGAAATGTGGCTAAGCAAAGATTAGCCGTACTCGTTCCGCTTCTCCTCGCTCTGCAACATACTAGCTATGATTTTCAGGGGAGAGAAGTTGTGGGGGAGAAGGGGACAGATCCTTGGAACAAATCCAGAATACAGTAAACTTCACATCACATTATGTGTAATAACCGGACGCAGCTGCATGGCGCAACTTCCTAACACCATGCCCATACGACACCGGCTATCATAACCTCAAGGGTCAACATAAATTTTCGCTGTTTTACTAAGTTAACGAGTTTTCTCGGTCAGACCCGAGAAGCTAGCGAGTTTAGCAGGCCGCGGGCGCGCTTCACGAGGTGTGTTCGGACCCCGTACGTTTGGTTGCGCACGCGTCTAGTTTGTGGCATGATTGCTGAGGTCCCCCGGGAGGCTGACGCTGACACCTGCTCACAGGTCATAGTGACATGCCAATGTTCCCTATTTCGATCTCACTCGGAAGTTGTTTGGATCTCTCGCTTGTTCGCGTACGAGTATAAGTTGAACGAATGAATTAGGTGGCGAGGTGATCCTAGTTGAAAATTGTCTCTGCTTTGTCCTCGTAAGGCACGAGCTCGCTCAGCAAATGGGTTGGCCAATGTGGCTGCCATAGGGCTCCGGCAGTTCCCTGAAGGTTTATAGTCGGATTCTCGGCCCTAAAGAATAACGTTATCGCTAGCTGATGATGAGTTGCATTACTATAGTAATGTAATTTGGTTAAATAAATTTGATATAAATGGTATTGATTGTCCTTGAAGAGCGTGTTAGGTTTTAATGATTTTGTTGGACCTTATTCTCGCTTCTTTTCCTGCTCTCTCTTTTAAATTAGTATATGGGACAAGCGGCACGCGTCGAGGCTTGATCCCTGCAGGCCTCGGCCCGGGACGCTGGTCATTAGAAAGGACAAACATGAAGAACATATAAGCGCTGCCAGAAAACTAAAAATAGACGCCATTTAATGAATTTCCTTTGGTTTATTATGAAATATATACATGCCAAGCATGAAAACAGGTTACATTATCAGTTATAAGCATGGGACAGTTACCAGAAGGTTTACGAGATACAATTAATAGGATACGTATAAATATGCATTTAGTGCAGAGACGGACGCCCAATAAAACACATGAGTCAAAATAGGTGGTCGGGTCACTGACGATGTTTCGGAGAATTCGCGTTAGCGAGGTCGCTGGTTAGCGATGGTGTTTTGCAAAATTAGCTTGGCTCGACTTTCCCTTTTTATAGTGCCATCGTATTGTTAAAAAGAGGTTTTGTGCCGGCAGGTGAAGAGAACTGCGGGGACTACTGCTTCCTCTGAATGCAGCGGTATGGGACGGACAAGTTGCATGCCAAAAATAATGGAGAACAACAATGACATAAATAGCATGTATGACAAAAAGTACAAATCGATGTAAAGTATAATACATGACATTTGATCACAAATTATGAAATTCCTTGACCCTAAGATTTATTTGCCTGAGGAATCCTCTACTGAACTTTCCTTTAATACTTTATTATCCATTATTGCATGAGCTATAGGTCCCTAGTAAATGTCCTGGTTGGTGGAGGGCTATGTAACTAATACGGGGGCACGGTGGGGTACTCCTTATTTCAAATACCGTGTTAGTAAAGATAGGGGCTAGTATCCTGCAATGGTCGACAACTAGCATGTTTGTACGGTGTGTTTTAATTCGCAGGTGCCCTAGGGGCACTGCTTGCGTGGCAAGCTACGAAGTCTGCAACGGTGCAATCCGGCGCGTTGTGACGCACTCCTACTATCGAGTAAGATTTGCTTGCAAGCAGACGAAGCTGACAAAAAGATCAAAGCAGTGAGGACAACGCCATTCCACATTCCGTATCTTCCATTCGGTTCGGATTCACTCTTAAAGTGTCCGTTTGTCAATACAACGGGTTCAATAGTCACTTTGCCCCAAGCGAGACATAGGTCCAATGATTCAATCAGGGTAGGCCTAATTTCATTTTACATGCATGCACTAATGTGGAAAATTTAGTCGCGTTCCATAAGGCAGGAGCTAGTCATAAAGGTGGACCATAGGGTATTATTGAAGTTTCAATAGGTCAATTTGAGATTTAGCCTTATTAGGTAAGGTTCGTGTGCTTTGTAAATTTTCAGCACTTTCCGACCGCTCACAACCGTATTCGATAACAGATCGTATTGCAATTTCTGAACGGCCGTAGTACGTCTCCGGCCTATGGGTTCCAAAATATGCGTGGCCATTATTCTCGTCCGGGTCACTTTTAGCGTAGCCACAAGGTGGAGGAAGTTCCTGGTGATCCTTCTCCGATGGCTGAATCTACTTGCAAAAATATCCACATACAAAATGTCCATTGGATTGCGTGGACAACGGTTTTCGTGAGTTTGATATTTAGCTTAGGCTCTAAATTTTCGGTCACCTTGCAGTCTCCTACTCAATTCCTAGTGTTCATATCCGCTCTCGGCCCTTTTTCAGATCGTGTGGCCATTTTTGACCGGTCGGAGCAACGTCACCGACCTCTAGAAAAGGAAATTCGACCACTACCCTATATTAAGCGACATATTAAGGGAATTTATTAGTTCGCCAGGATTAAAATTTCAAGTGTCGTTACCGTTCTCTTCGGTCGGTGTCCTAAAAACAAGGGGTGATCGATGGGGATCAACAGATCTTCCGTTTTTTGGTGATACGAGGTCCAAAAAGTCCAACATGAGTTCGGCTATTCCAGAAGCTGCGTTTCGATTCTGCATCACCAAGTTTGAACTTGCAAAGTATATATGTCTTAACCACTCTACTGTCCTGCAGGTGACGGTTCAATACAGAGTGGCGTACATCAGTTACTCAACAACACAGCAGGTAACCGGTTACAAGATGGGGCCCATGTCACCTTTAGGGGCTTCCCATTTTCCCGTCGGAAATTATATTACGTTGTTGTGTGTGTCCATATATTAGACACACATTTTGTATATTTTGTTTTTCCCATTTTCCCGATTTCCCGTTTTCCCAATTTCCCATGTTCTCAACCAGTATAATGTAAAAAGTCAGGTGAACGGGAAATTGGGAAATCGGGAAACTGGGAAAACGGGAAATTGGAAACAAGAAACATTGGGGAATTGCAAATCGGGAGAAGTGGAATACGAGAAATTGGGAAATGAAAAAACTAGCAAAACGAAAAATTGCGAAAATGAGAATTTATGAAAATCGGAAACTGGGGAAACGGGTATTTCCGGATCTTGATTTTCTTGCTTTCCAAGGTTCACATTTCCCCTTTTACAAACTTCCCTGTTTTTCAGCATTTTCCTATTTCCCAATACAATGATTTCTCGACAGCTTCGTGTTTCAGCATTGCCACCAAGTTCGTACTTCAGTGTTTCCAAATATTGTGTCGTTTCGCCACATTAGCTGTTTTCCAGTATTTTCTGTATTCCGAGATCCTCTGTTTAACCACTTTTCCTTCACGATGAATCCACCTTATTACCAATATATAGGCCCGGGGGTTTGCTCTTCCCAGGGGCTTGTAATCTGGGTTTTGCATTTTATATTGTAACATCGAGCAATCGCGAAATGGACTCTCTGACATCTGTAAGGCTTTACTTTTAGGCTGAAAATATTACTTTAAATTTAACTAACTTTATTTTAGATTTTAATAAAAAGTTTCAGGGGTTTTACGATCGACGAACTTGAATACCAGAATTGTGTAGTCCGTCTTCAATTGTTAGGCTATGTATCGCGCGTAGGTCGTCAAACGTGGCGTATATTGGGTTTTTAGGTAAGCTAGATTTATTCTTATTCTCAGTCTTATTATCTACAATCCGCCACCAATAATTCCATACCCTTTCAAGGGGTTTTAGGGTCTATGAATGCTATTGTAAATATAATTTCTCTTCGGTTGCTGGGTTATGTGTTGCATACTAGGCATAGAGTAATGGTCCACATATATGTTTTAGTACGCTGAATACAATCATCGCGATCTACAACTTTTCAGGACAATACTTTTTGTGGAACCTCTCTCAGGGCCGCTGCGAGTCTAAATATGATACGATGATATTTTTCTTGAAATAAATTTTTCAAATTTCGAAAAACTTTATTTCCAGAATTGTATAGACTGTCTTTATTTGTTAGGTTATATATCGCGTTCAGGCCGTCAAGCATGATATAAATTATACATTTTCGTATGCTGAATACGACAATTTGGTTGTCGACAATTCGCCTCATATGGTGAACGCCTTTTTTCAGATGTTTTCCACGGGTTGTAGGGTTGATGAACACGATTTCCAGAATATAGTCTCTGCGTTCGACTGTTGGGTTACGCATTAATTGCTAGGCATGAAGCATGGTTTACATATATGTTTTAGTACACTGAATACAACCGCAAATATCAAGTTTTTAAATTGGCTTAGGGTCGATGAACACGATTTCTAGATTATAATCTGTTTTCTTTTGCTAGGTTATGTATTGCGTGCTCGACATCAATAATTATTGATATATGTTTTAGTACTCTGAACACAATCATCGCGATCTACAACTTTTCATAACAATACTTTTTGTGGGACTTCTTTTAGGGCCGCTGCTAGCTTGTACATGATACGGGTGATATTTCTCTAAAAATAAAATTTTTCAAATTTCGTCAAACTTTATTTCCAATAATTGTGTAGACTGTCTTCATTTGTTAGGTTATGTATCGCGTGCACGCCATCAAGCATAGTGAATATTATATTTTTCGGTATGCTCAATACGACAATTTGGTTATCTACAATCCGCCAAGAATAGTTCATGCATTTTCCAGCGGTTTTAAATTGGCTTAGGGTCAATGAACACGATTTTTAGAATATAATCTGTTTTCTTATGCTGGGTTATGTATTGCGTGTTCGAAATCAAGAACGATCTATATATGTTTTAGTAAATTGAATACAATCATCGCGATCTACAACTTTTCAGGACAATACTTT
>JASANE010028059.1:0-10013 GCA_030248225.1 Trileptium ribeirensis
AAGACTTAATCCTAAGCATCAATCAGGGTTGACCGAGTTGGCCTATAATGTGTTCAGTTTCTGATAGGTAGGTAAAATAATTTTGTCCTAGGTTGAAAACTTCCTATTTTAAAGAGAAGAACGCTGAATTTATAATGTCTTTTAAATTTATGAATATTTCTTGAAGATTTGACACAGCCCGATATTTTTAAAGTATTCAGTCATTCCAGAGGAAACGCTATATATATCGCATTAAATGTAATGTTTGCAGGCTTTTCAAGAATTACAAGAAAAAGTTATGGAGACTCGCCAGAAGCTTAAGTTATCCGATATGCAAATCGAAGGTCAAAAACAAATTATTCGGCGTTCGGAATTAACGCATCAAGAACTAAAGGCACTTGCAGATGATACGCCAGTGTACCAAGCTGTGGGTAGAATGTAAGCGAAATATTATAAATAAATATAATTATAAATATATATAATGTAGCGTTATATAATATATATAGTAGTATATAAGCGAAATATATATACAAATTTATACCATATGCTATCATATGGTATAAAAATTTTCCCTCTGTTACTATTTTTTAGTTTTCTGTTCAATTATGAAAAAGACATTTTTCTATTTAACAGAGTTCCACAAACATGTTGATTACGTGATTGTGGTTCTGCATTTAGGACATTATGCCGTGTCGAATCTGTCATATTCCTTACTTCGTGCTCAGACGCAATATATGGAACACGACTGGTCAATCGCATCCATAAGTTCTCAAAAATTGGATGAAGCGTGCTTACCTTTCCGACTTTATTGTGTTATGATCCATATAAGTAAAATGTAATGTACAATAACATTACGAAATGGGTATCTGCCCGGCAACATGAAGATAAGGACGTTTCTTGACCCGGAGAATGGCTTCTACCAAATGCCGCACGAAGTTATCTGCTATGCTTTACGTCTCCTTAGTGTAATAGAAGTACTGGCGACCTGAATCAAGCCTTTATACGATGCCTTGACAATGTGTCGGCGGCTTGAATTTCAAAAAGAACTTCGTTTTACTGTCGTGTATCGATTTGCGCTCTCACCACTATTCATTCTAGTTATGGATGCCATCATTAAAAGGCTTCATCTACCACTGCATTGGATGGTGTCATGCTGGTCTCCAATAACGCGGTAGGCATACAATGGCAGGTCTAAATATAGAAATAGTAGCTAACGTAGTTGTAGACTATATTAGACAGCTTGGCTTTCACTCGACGCAGTTCCTACCTCTAATTTAAACTTGGGTTTGAAACTGACAGAAATATGAAATGTTTCTCGAAGGGTTTAGAATACTTGAGACTCGGGGTCAGAGACTCAGGGGCGGTTTTGAGCGACACCGTAACTCAGGTTTTGAGGGAGTTTCAGAATTTAATTATTGGTGTTTAATTAATCATCATATAGCTGGTCTGTCCACAGCCCTCCGATAAGTGGTGGCCACTTCGCTCCTCCCCAAGTTCATTCTCGCGTGTGCGGTTTCCGAAGTGCCGGTGGAAGGATCTTGTTGCCGCAATGCTTAGCACTCCCATATTTTCATGTAGTTTTACTGGCGTGCATGTATTTTCAAACTATAAAATGACGTTTTAGCCTTATAAATAGTGGTAATTAATGTAAAAACGTTTTGCATACAAAAAACATAAATTTTGGAACATAAAAAAATTTTGGATTTAGTTAACATGAAAGGTTTTGGCCGAGGGGGGAATCTCACGAACATGGGGGAATTCGAAAGCAGGCGACCTCTCACTGTAGAGAGGCCAGTACAGTGTGGCGGTCAAGCACGAAAATTTTAAGGTTCTGGGTATGCGGGGGAATGTAACTTGTGAGGGATCACACGGGGCCAATAATGGTTCAGCACCGTTTCAAAATCCGGGGTGAATATACCATTATATATTGTTTCTGTGCTAAATGTACTTATAGGTTTATCAGACAGCAGATGAATGATTGTCTAAGCGATTTGGATGATAGAGTTAAAACCTCGAAAGAGAAGATTGAAAGCCTACAGGTATAGTTTTAGTGTACGCCTCTTCAGTCCTAATTTATGGTAGCAAATGCATTCAACAATGGTATAATGGAACCAGTTAAATATTGAAGACTTTGTTATTCTTTGAAGTTGTATGAAATAATCATTGTCTTGTCGACCGCGTAAATTTCTAAAATTTTGTGTCGTTTTACTCGGCTTTAATCATTAAAGCTAGTTCTTTTACAATATACACCAAACTATTGTACTTTCTAGTCTCGAAAGGTAAAAGTAAATGCGAAAACCTGTTATATAGGTATGTACACAGTCGGAAGAGCTTTACTCGTATTGTCGAGCATTTGAAAATGTGTTTAACGAAGCTTCTACATTATATCTCAATCCACCAGTGCGAATATATTTATCACAATATCTAAATATGAATCCTGCTGAATGAATCTTTGGACCTGTTGAATATAGAATCAACTTTTGTTTTCCCAGAAAGAGAGTTGGTGATAACATATACAACATGTTTATGTTCGGTAACACGTAGTTAGGACTCTAAAACAAATAAAATTAAAGCTCAGATGGTTACGTTAGGTCCGGGCTACTTTTAAAAGCTGTCGAAGCGCAAAGCCAGCTCTGATCACGTAGCCTGGATGGAGCGCCCAGGTCGGGTTATGTTTGGAGCTCAATCACGTGTATTTCTTTCTAAATATTGTGATTACTGTATACAAAAACTATTACACATAGACTGTGTTGCGTTACGGGGCATAAAACCTGAAATTTATCGAAATTTCAAGGGAAAATGCAATGCCTATTTCGAGCTCGAAAGCCAAAATTAGAAGGAGGATCTATATGAGCCTTCTCTGCGTCGAAATGCCGAGTATTGTGTTGGTCGGACAGTTGCCTGATGAGCTACGATAAGTTTTGGGAGCTTCATAGATTTATGCACACCTTTTCACAAGCACGAATGATATTAAATAAATAAAGAGAGCAGCCGCTTGAATATTTAAACGCAATTGAATGTTGGAATTCTTATTTTTGATGACCCTCAAAAACAGGATGTCTTGGACACCTCCATATCTTTCGTAAAACTTTTCGAGAGTAGCTAGCTAGGAGTTCTGTCAGTTTCCGACAGTGTCGAAGACACCGTTTCTTCTTTATAGTTTTACTGCCAGGTTGGGGCATACCATCTTGTCAATGTACATATTTTCTAGTTGGCAGCATAGAAATTTTCAAAAAAATAACACTGTTATAATATGCAGCATTAGCTTCAGACAATGTGCGTAACTGTTACTTCGCGAAAAAAATAGTAGATAAAGGTGTGTGCGACACCGTAAGCAAAAAGTACTGTAGCTACGGGTGTGTCGCATACCCTAAAGGATTGATTTACAGGATGTGTATGACCTTAACTGTGTATATTGTAGGGTTGCTACTACAGGTATACAAAAGTTTCAAACAGTGGGGACATTATAACGTGAACGCGGCATTACGTTTCATATACATTTCTTAATCAGTGCTCGCTCACTGTTCATTTGACACTACTACTCGTGCTGCATGGTGCTCGTTTAAAAATACATTTGCTGCAAAAAAATAACTTTATTTTGGCTGTACCTTAGGAAAATTTTCTAGTCGATGCAGGGTTCAACGTATATTGGTAAGTTGTTCGCACTAGCCCTACGCTTATTTTTGGTGTCTCTCACTATATAAATATATGTATGTTTTCAGAATAATAAAATGTATCTGGAAAGAAGCCTAAAGGAATCGGAAAATAATTTACGGGAAATGATTGTGTCAAGGCGCGAAGCAAGATAGTGTTATTACTGTATTATTATATTTTAGTTGTTAATGTTGTATTATTATATTGACAAACAGTAATAACAGGGTGCATTAGGCGTCCTCAAAGTTAGTTTTTTCACATGGTTAGAGCCCGTTGCGGAACATATGGTTATGTGCTACATTTAATCCTTAGAGATTAATAACATGTGTAGGCATTGCGAACGTCAGTATTAAGGCCGACTAAATAGATCAGATGTGGACATTGTGGTGAACCTTTGCTTGCTTAAAATTGGTTTATTATTCGATTGCAACTATAGTAGACATTAAATTGTTGAAGTGTATGTAGCTATTTAGAGCTTTGAAATTAGTTGAAGTCATAGCTTGTTGAACACGAGTCTAGTGTATGTAAACCACGACAGTATAGGAACAGCGCTACGATTTATTCATTGAGGTTCATTAGGAATTTTATTCGATTCTGTCGGGTTCACTGTCGGAATTATGTGAAGTTCACGTTATAAAGTCCCCACAATGTAGAGTGCATTTACAGTACCCGGCAAAAATGACTGTTGCTCGCTCGAGACTCATTCGAAATAAATTTGTTCTAAGAATATAATATTAATTTAATTAATTTCGAAATCTCGAGCGAGCCACTCGCACAAAATGCGACAGCTATTTCTGGCACGTAAACTATGCATCACATAGCTTGTAGCCCACTTAACAACAATCGTTTTAGGCACTTTTCAATGATTTTTTAATTTTTCAGAGTGTAATGTCGAGGGTGTTGGCTTTTACATAGTTTAAAGAATACTGTGTTGTGGAAGCCGTGCGAGTAATATGCCCGTGGCATATAGGACGCTATATAACAAGCTAATAACTTGAATTTGTCTTTGTAATCAGTGTTAGAACTTGTTTGAAGCTGGTGAGGTATATTGACTAAACTAGCTAGTAGTTAATGTTTTAGGCTTATTTTTCTTAACTAGCGCAAACAACAGCGTACAACTGCGTCAAAAGTTTTCTCGTAAATAAACTCATTCTTGGAATTGTAGTGTGGAATACACCATAATAATTTTGTGTTATCTCCAGTCCAGCCGTCATAAAAATGTGAGCGTTGCACCCCACCATTAAAACGCAGTAGCAAACAAATGAAGACATCAATTACTGTTCGGCCTTTTGTGCACTAAACTCGAAACAAATGCGCAATAAGTACGAAATCTACTGCTTACAGAAAAGCAGGAAGGTCCATTATAAATTATTTTTCCTCAAAGTATAGTTTCCTAGTTGGGGCTTTTACTACTTTTTTATGTCCAAGCTGAAGGTTGCGACGTCGAGGATCCAATTATTATTATTTTCAGAATTATACCTTGTGGCGGTAGTGAAATTGACAAATTTATTACGTATCTAGGCATCAAGATCTGCAATTCTTTTTTCAAGTATGTTATTATCATTAAAGTTCGGCTTTCACAACAGTTGGGAATTCGCCGACCCAAGTGCGTAGTGCATAATTTCTTTACGAATTACAACTGTAAAATATGATATTCATGTTTAAAAATGCCAAAACCCAAAATAATTGAACTTGTGGTCGGAATGATTGAAATTTCCGTTAATCAAAGATTTTGAAATTTTTCCTATAAAAATATAATGACGAAATGAATGGTGTAAGTCGAAATTATATTCTAAATCGCGGTTTTTAATTTGTTGGTGTAACTTGTGAAGCATCTCCTTTAGGCACGTGCGTTACAAATATATACTGTCATTAACACCTCAAACTGCATAAAACTAACCACAAATATTCAGAATGGGGTGGAAAAACTTCTGCAGTGTTTGGCAACTGTTGAAAATTCAAGATTTATTCGTTATATAAGCTGTAAATCTTTGAAATACAAGCTATTTTATTGTATTTTTGTCATGCTATTCTATGGATTTTTATGAATAAAACAAGTGCTTGTGTATATGGCCCAAGTGAACTTCCGGCCGGGGCTTCCTGTTTTCCTGCGGGAAATTTTATTTTATTTGCATGTGTGTCTTGTATAATACACACACACTGAATTGTATTTATTTTTTGTTTGGTTACTTCATTTTCTGTGAAGACTGAGTAAACTTTTTCTTTTTCGCATTTTCTACTTTTAACGGTTGGGAAAACGGGAAATTGGGAAAGGGAGAAATTGTATCGGGAATTTGGGAAAATGGGAAATCCGGAAACGATGAAATTGTATCGGTAAATTGGGGAAACGGAGAAATTATATCGAGAAATTGGGAAAACGATTGGGAAACGGAGAAATTGTATCGGGAAATTGGGAAATCCGGAAAACAGAAATTAGGAAACGGAGAAATTGTATCGGCGAATTGGGAAATCGGGATAATGCGAAGAAAATTAGAATGTGTTAAAAACGGTAGCTAGTTAAGTGGGTAACAGATAAATGCTAAACTGGAAAACTCAAACAAGAGAATGTTGTGAAATCGAAACCGCAAAAATTTTGGAAAAGGACAATACGTAGTGAAGCAGGAAAATATTGGGAAGTACAAAACAAAAAATGTTGGAAAACGGTAAATAAAGGAGGCTTAAAAAACTTTGGAAATAAGAAAATGTTAAAATGCAGGAAACTAGAAACTTACTTGGAAAAGGAACACTTGAGAAGCGGGAAAGTGGTCGTAAATGGAAAACATAAAACTGCCAAATGCTAGGAAGTCACACACTTGAGAAACGCAAAACTGGTACAACTGGGGAAACTTCGTATGAGACCTTTGCAAAACAGAAAAAGGAAGTATTTTTGGTACCAAGAAAGCTAGTTAAATGGTGAACACGCAAATTGAAAAATGTTGGAAAACGGAAAAGTTGGCAAACTGGAAATATTGAAAAATGTTGGATTGGGGGCAGCTGGAAAATACCGGGAGACGGTAGACTATGAAAATGAAAAACCTTTGTAAAAGGAAAACCTTAGAAACGGGAACATTTTGGAAACTGAAACTACAAAGTGCAGGAAGCCGGGAAAATATTAGGTTGTCGGCATATGGACAACGCTGGGATGTAGATAATGAAAACAGCGAAACGGCAAATATTGTTCAACAGAGGAAGTGCTTAGATGTAACAAACTCGAAACTGGAAAATGTTGGATGGTAAACACTCGGGAAATGGAAAGATGTTACAAACCAGAAACTCTCAAAATGGGAAAGACATAGAGAACAAAACGGGAAAATTTTTCGACACGAGAAATTACTTAAAAGAAAAATATTGAAAATTACACATGTTGGAAAACAGAAAAGGTAGAAAATTCGAAATGCTGTGAAACGGGGAAACATGAAACTAGAAAATGTGATGTCAAGTGCTTGAGAATCTGAATGTGTTAGGAAACAGAAGAGTTGGGTACTCAGAAACTTGAGAAATATTAGAATTGTGGAAAATAATTAGTCGGGAAAGTTATAAATGCAAAAAAACAGGAAACTAGAAAATGGAAAATGCTGGAGTCGGAAATCTAGTTAAACCAGGATCTTGGAAAAATGCCAGAAAACGAAAGCTTAGGGGAACTGGTAAATGTTGAGAAACGGAAAATTTTGGTACGGTAATTTTTTTCTAGAAATCAGTTTTTCAAATTACGTCATGTTATTGATGTGTTTATGAAAGCAAGCGAGTGTTTTGCATTGTAAATATGCCAAATACGACTGTGTTATCTAGAGTTTTACTGGTCCAAATTATAATGTTTAATAGGCTTTATGTTCGACGAACTTGATTTTTACAATTATCTAGTCTGTCTTCATTTGTTTATGTATCACGTAAGGCCATCAAACATGGCGTATATTTGGTTTTTCGGTAAGCTGATTACGACAATTTGTTTATCTACAATTCGTCACGAATGGTTCATGCCTGTTCCAGGTTTTTTTAATTATGCTTAAGGCCTGCGAACACTATTTCCAGAATATTTTTTCTGTTCGGTTGCTAGGTTATGCATTGCGTGCTAAGCATCAAGCATGGTCCATATATAAGTTTTAGTACACTGAATACAATCATCGAGATCTACAACTTTTCGGAACAATACTTTTTGTGGTAAATTTCCCAAGATCGCTGTGAGCCTGAATATGGTATGGTGATCTTGTTCTAGCAATCAATTTTCCAAATTTCGTCAAACTTGATTTAAAGAACTGTGTAGTCTGTGGTAAATTTCTCAGGACCGCTGCAAACTTGATCTAAAGCATTGTGTGGTCTGTCTTTATTTGTTAAGTTATGTATCGCGTACAGGCCATCAAGCATGATGTGGATTATATTTTTCGGTAGGCGGAATACGACAATGTGGTTATCTACAATCCGCGAAGAATAGTAAATGCCGTTCCCAGGGCTTTTAAATATGTTTAGGGTCGATGAACACGATTTCCAGGGTTATGTATTGCGTGCTAGGCATCAGGAATGGTCCATCTATAAGTTTTAGTACACTGAATACAATCATCGATACCTACAACTTTTCAGAACAATGCTTTTTGTGGTAAATCTCCCAGGACCGCAGCGACCCTGAATACGGTACGGTGATCTTGTTCTAGCAATCAATTTTTCAAATTTCGTCAAACTTGATTTAAAGAACTGTGTAGTCTGTAGTAAATCTCTCAGTAACGCTGCGAGCCTAATTATGGTACGGTGATCTTTCGTCAAACTTGATTTAAAGCTGTAGTCTGTCTCTGCTATGTTCAGGTCCATCAAGCATGGCGTAAATTGTATTTCTCGGTAAGCTGATTACAACAATTTTGTTACCTAACCCGCCACGAATACTTCATGCCTTTTCCACGGGCTTTAAATGTGTTTAAGGTCAATGAATATGATTTCCAGCAAATAGTCTGTCTTCTGTGGTGGGGTTATGTATGGCATGCTGGGCATTAAGAATGGTCAATATATATGTTTTCTGGTACGCTGAATACAATCATCGAGAGCAACTATATTGAACAACAATTTTTGTGGAGCATCTGCCAGGGCCACTGCAAGCCTGAATACGGTACAGTGATATTTTTATTTAAATTAATTGTTCAAATTTCGTCAACTTGATTCGCAGAATTGTATAGTCTGTCTTCATTTGTTAGGTTATGTATCGTGTACAGGCCATCAAGCGAGGTGTACATTATATTTTTCGATAGGTTGAATACGACAGTGTGGTTATCTAAAATCAGCCACGAATAGTTAAAGCCTTTTCCAGGGCTTTTATATGTGTTTAGGGTCGATGAATACGATTTCCAGAATATAGTCTGCTTCGGGTGTTTGGTTATGCATTGCGTGCTAGGCATCAAGCATGGTCCATATATATGTTTTAGTATACTGAATACATTCATCGAGATCTACGACTTTTCAGAACAATACTTTTTGTGGTGAATCTCCCAGGGCCGGTGCGAGCCTAAATATGGCACGTTGATCATGATCTAGAAATCATTTTTTCAAATTTCGACAAACTTGATTCAAAGAATTTTGTAGTTTCTCTTCATTTGTTATGTTATGTATCCCGTGCAGGCTATCAAGCATGGTGTAGATTATATTTTTTCGGTAAGCTGATTACGACAAATTTGTTACCTAACCCGCCACAAATAGTTCATGCCTTTTCCAGGGGCTTTAAATGTGTTTAGGGTCAATGAATATGATTTCCAGCAAATAGTCTGTCTTCGGTTGCTGGGTTATGTATGGCATGCTGGGTATTAAGAACGGTTCATATATATGTTTCTGGTACGCTGAATACAATCATCGAGAACAACTATATTGAACAACAATTTTTGTGCGACATCTGCCAGGGCCGCTGCAACTCTGCATATGGTACGGTGATATTTTTATTTAAACAAATTGTTCAAATTTCGTCAACTTGATTCCCATAATTGTATAGTCTGTCTTCATTTGTTAGGTTATGTGTCGTGTACAGGCCATCAAGCGAGGTGTACATTATATTTTTCGATAGGTTGAATACGACAGTGTGGTTATCTAAAATCAGCCACGAATAGTTAATGCATTTTCCAGGGCTTTTATATGTGTTTAGGGTCGATGAATACGATTTCCAAACTATAGTCTCTCTTCGGTTGCTGGGTTATGCGCATGCTTGGGCATCAAGAATGGTTCATATATTTTTCTGGTACGCTGAATACAATCATGGAGAACAACTTTATTGAACAATCAATTTTTTTGGGAAATATCCCAGGGCCGCTGCAAGCCTAAATATGGTACGGTGATATATTTATTTAAACAAATTTTTCAAATTCCGCTACCCTAGCAATACGTAACTGAACGAAGTAGATGTACATACAACA
>JASANE010028061.1:0-121295 GCA_030248225.1 Trileptium ribeirensis
GGAATATTATAACTTGATTCGCACAATATTGCGAGTTTACAATGTTCCTGCCTCCTGCTACCAGCAGTTTCAAAATTGTTCCCGGGCAATTGGCACAACGTGACGAAACATCTCAAATTCGGCTACGGTAATTGCAAAATATCAAATATGAGCAATTACCACAATGTTGTCTCCGATGAGCAGTTTATAACCATACGTATTCAACGTCCGAGGTCCCGGGGGAGTAGCCGGTTTCCGTGGGGGGAGTAGGCCTTCGTCTTCGCGTTGCGGGAGAAGCCATCTACTTCGGCTGGGAGGGGGGTGGGTTGAGGTCCGGTCCTCAGAAGAGTTTAGAAACCTCATATATGGTTTACAACCGTCAACTATCCAAATCGAGACAAACATACTAATTTTGCTTAATAATGCATCATTTACAATAACATGGTCCTAATTATGTCACGCAGTCAGATGGGCTAGGTACTATGTCACACATACAGTCCAGCTCGACTATTAAAATTTTGGATAGCCTAGCTAGGCTCTGCATTTGTCGTCGAGTGTCGAGCCGGACTGTGCTTTTGTCACGAGGCGATCAGCTGAGCCCTATAACATAAGCTAGAGACTATTTTATTACGTTTTATTATACATATCTAAATAGTGCCCTAGAAGCGGCATACAGCTTAAAACGTTAATTGTATATATTAAAACATATATATAACTTAGAGTTAATGTGAAAATACTAAAGAACAAAATGCTATTACACTAAGCACAATACTAAATAAAATTTCTCAATTGATAGTTCAGCCGGACGCTGCGTTTGTCTCGCAGAGCCTAGCTAAGCTTCCTGTTTATCACATTAAGACTAGCTAAGCTATAAAAATGTACAATAGTAGTCCAGCTAAGTTTTATAGGTCACTCGAACTAGTTGAGTTGCATACGTGACATAATTTGGCCCTGCCGCACGTATCTTATGGTAAATGATGCATAACCTGTTTATAACTATCCAAGCCTGAGCAAAGATCTCTGTTTCGCTTAAGATAAGCTGTTTATAATAGTAAAAAATCGAAGCGTTAGTCAGTAACTCAATTTTGCTTAAGATCGGCTTTTGATAATCACAAAATATCCAAATCTGAGCAAACACCTCGATTGCGCTTAAGATAAGCTGATGACAACGAATAACAACAAAAGCCTCTTACCCCTACGAATGGCATGAAATTACTTGAAATTGTACTTACTTCACCGGGTCTGCAAATTCCACCAACTGCTCTCATGCCTTCCTGGCATTGACAGATACCGGAACTACACTGGGATCCACCGCTGCAACTCTGTCCAAGATCACACGATGCAAGTGGTGGAACAGATACAGGAGCACAGTCGGCACCCGTTGCTTCCGTACCCTGAAAAGGTATAAATGTTCAAATGCTTATGAACAATTTTAATGAGGAGTTGCGCAGCAAAAATAATAACTATAAACTATCGCATGTGCTCAATTGCCACCATATGATGGTGGTGACCTAGGTGATTAGGGTTCGCAGATTTGACACTGTGGTACGCAAAATAATTATCTGCGAATAGCACCCAATTTTTTTCATTTAAGCGATTAGTAACGATAGTCTCGTATATCCTGTAGTTTTTAGTCTAAAGTTTTAAATGCGTTATAACTTGTAAAATATGATATGCTAACATTTTACTATAGAGCAAATAAATATTTATTCATATCTGTTATACCAATATTATTGAAATGCTAATTATTTTAAGGTCTATTTTTCTACCTCTGGACATCGACATGTTGCACCGTCGCAGAACGAGCCACCGATACACTGTTCGCCTTGGTAGCAAGTGCCGTCGGGTAGTGCAGTCGGTAACAAAGCTTCTAAATATTAAATACACATTTACATCGTTTGGAAATGAGAATTTTGGTTTTAATGTATCTTTTAGAGCCAGAAGTGAAATGCATGCTATGCCGTTCATGAGCCGACATTTTGCTTTATATTCAGTTCTTTCTAATACTTGGGGTACTCTATTCTACAGCAACTAAGATCAACTTAAAACGGAGATAGTTGTACTTAAGTAGCCAAATCGAGACCGTAGGAAGTTTCTGCCAATCTTTAGTCTCATGTGATATGTCGGTGCACGTTGATTCCGAAATTTTAAAACCAAGAAACCTGTTTCATTTCAGTATAATAGAAACGATCAATCGGTAACATAGTTGTAAATCACTCCAAATAGTGTGCATTCTGATCGCCGTTTTTAAATAATCTATTTAAAGAGAGACATACTGAGCTACAAATGAAATATCACTTGAGTTTATTGTACACAGTAATTCGGTTAAAGTTTAGCAGGAATACCGAACATTTTCAAGGTTAACCCATACCCTGAATCATGTTTTAACAGTATAATCCGGAAGTGGAATCGCGTAAACAAAATTGACCAAGGGCAATGATTTAACTACATGGTTACATTTAGGGCCATTTGTGAGCCAAAACGGGAAGCCTAGTTGGACAGGATCCCCCAAATTTTCTGGTGACGTCAATGCAGGGCGTGCCACCCAGAAATTTGCCATTCTCATCGTTCATGTATATATAGAGAAAACATCTAGCGAGACCGCCGTGAATGTTTGTTCACCTCGAAATATCTGCCTATTTGTTCGTGCATGTATATATAGAGAAAACATCTGGCGAGACCGCCATGAATGTTTGTTCACCTCGAAATATCTGCCTATTTGTTCGTTCATGTATATATAGAGAAAACATCTGGCGAGACCGCCATGCATGTTTGTTCACCTCGAAATATCTGCCTATTTGTTCGTGCATGTATATATAGAGAAAACATCTGGCGAGACCGCCGTGAATGTTTGTTCACCTCGAAATATCTGCCTATTTGTTCGTGCATGTATATATAGAGAAAACATCTGGCGAGACCGCCATGAATGTTTGTTCACCTCGAAATATCTGCCTATTTGTTCGTTCATGTATATATAGAGAAAACATCTGGCGAGAGCTCTTTGTTTGTGGTTTAAACTCGTTAGATCTGCCTATCTGTTCGTTCATGTATATATAGAGAAAACATCTGGCGAGACCGCCATGAATGTTTGTTCACCTCGAAATATCTGCCTATTTGTTCGTTCATGTATATATAGAGAAAACATCTGGCGAGACCGCCATGCATGTTTGTTCACCTCGAAATATCAACCTATTTGTTCGTGCATGTATATATAGAGAAAACATCTGGCGAGACCGCCATGAATGTTTGTTCACATCTAAATATCTGAGTATTTGTTCGTGGATGTATATATAGAAAACATCTGGCGAGACCGCCATGAATGTTTGTTCACCTCGAAATATCTGCCTATTTGTTCGTTCATGTATATATAGAGAAAACATCTGGCGAGACCGCCATGCATGTTTGTTCAGCTCGAAATATCTGCCTATTTGTTCGTGCATGTATATATAGAGAAAACATCTGGCGAGACCGCCATGAATGTTTGTTCACCTCTAAATATCTGCCTATTTGTTCGTTCATGTATATATAGAGAAAACATCTGGCGAGACCGCCATGCATGTTTGTTCACCTCGAAATATCTGCCTATTTGTTCGTTCATGTATATATGGAGAAAACATATGGCGAGACCGCCATGAATGTTTGTTCACCTCGAAATATCTGCCTATTTGTTCGTGCATGTATATATAGAGAAAACATCTGGCGAGACCGCCATGCATGTTTGTTCACCTCGAAATATCTGCCTATTTGTTCGTGCATGTATATATAGAGAAAACATCTGGCGAGACCGCCATGAATGTTTGATCACCTCGAAATATCTGCCTATTTGTTCGTTCATGTATATATAGAGAAAACATCTGGCGAGACCGCCATGCATGTTTGTTCACCTCGAAATATCTGCCTATTTGTTCGTGCATGTATATATAGAGAAAACATCTGGCGAGACCGCCATGAATGTTTGTTCACCTCGAAATATCTGCCTATTTGTTCGTTCATGTATATATAGAGAAAACATCTGGCGAGACCGCCATGCATGTTTGTTCACCTCGAAATATCTGCCTATTTGTTCGTGCATGTATATATAGAGAAAACATCTGGCGAGACCGCCATGAATGTTTGTTCACCTCTAAATATCTGCCTATTTGTTCGTTCATGTATATATGGAGAAAACATATGGCGAGACCGCCGTGAATGTTTGTTCACCTCGAAATATCTGCCTATTTGTTCGTTCATGTATATATAGAAAAAACATCTGGCGAGACCGCCATGCATGTTTGTTCACCTCGAAATATCTGCCTATTTGTTCGTGCATGTATATATAGAGAAAACATCTGGCGAGACCGCCATGAATGTTTGTTCACCTCGAAATATCTGCCTATTTGTTCGTTCATGTATATATAGAGAAAACATCTGGCGAGACCGCCATGCATGTTTGTTCACCTCGAAATATCTGCCTATTTGTTCGTGCATGTATATATAGAGAAAACATCTGGCGAGACCGCCATGCATGTTTGTTCACCTCGAAATATCTGCCTATTTGTTCGTTCATGTATATATGGAGAAAACATATGGCGAGACCGCCGTGAATGTTTGTTCACCTCGAAATATCTGCCTATTTGTTCGTGCATGTATATATAGAGAAAACATCTGGCGAGACCGCCATGAATGTTTGTTCACCTCGAAATATCTGCCTATTTGTTCGTTCATGTATATATAGAGAAAACATCTGGCGAGACCGCCATGCATGTTTGTTCACCTCGAAATATCTGCCTATTTGTTCGTGCATGTATATATAGAGAAAACATCTGGCGAGACCGCCATGAATGTTTGTTCACCTCTAAATATCTGCCTATTTGTTCGTTCATGTATATATAGAGAAAACATCTGGCGAGACCGCCATGCATGTTTGTTCACCTCGAAATATCTGCCTATTTGTTCGTTCATGTATATATGGAGAAAACATATGGCGAGACCGCCATGAATGTTTGTTCACCTCGAAATATCTGCCTATTTGTTCGTTCATGTATATATAGAGAAAACATCTGGCGAGACCGCCATGCATGTTTGTTCACCTCGAAATATCTGCCTATTTGTTCGTGCATGTATATATAGAGAAAACATCTGGCGAGACCGCCGTGAATGTTTGTTCACCTCGAAATATCTGCCTATTTGTTCGTGCATGTATATATAGAGAAAACATCTGGCGAGACCGCCATGAATGTTTGTTCACCTCGAAATATCTGCCTATTTGTTCGTTCATGTATATATAGAGAAAACATCTGGCGAGACCGCCATGCATGTTTGTTCACCTCGAAATATCTGCCTATTTGTTCGTACATGTATATATAGAGAAAACATCTGGCGAGACCGCCATGAATGTTTGTTCACCTCGAAATATCTGCCTATTTGTTCGTTCATGTATATATAGAGAAAACATCTGGCGAGACCGCCATGCATGTTTGTTCACCTCGAAATATCAACCTATTTGTTCGTGCATGTATATATAGAGAAAACATCTGGCGAGACCGCCGTGAATGTTTGTTCACCTCGAAATATCTGCCTATTTGTTCGTGCATGTATATATAGAGAAAACATCTGGCGAGACCGCCATGAATGTTTGTTCACCTCGAAATATCTGCCTATTTGTTCGTTCATGTATATATAGAGAAAACATCTGGCGAGACCGCCATGCATGTTTGTTCACCTCGAAATATCTGCCTATTTGTTCGTGCATGTATATATAGAGAAAACATCTGGCGAGACCGCCATGAATGTTTGTTCACCTCGAAATATCTGCCTATTTGTTCGTTCATGTATATATAGAGATAACATCTGGCGAGACCGCCATGCATGTTTGTTCACCTCGAAATATCTGCCTATTTGTTCGTTCATGTATATATGGAGAAAACATATGGCGAGACCGCCATGAATGTTTGTTCACCTCGAAATATCTGCCTATTTGTTCGTGCATGTATATATAGAGAAAACATCTGGCGAGACCGTCATGAATGTTTGTTCACCTCGAAATATCTGCCTATTTGATCGTGCATGTATATATAGAGAAAACATCTGGCGAGACCGCCATGAATGTTTGTTCACCTCGAAATATCTGCCTATTTGTTCGTGCATGTATATATAGAGAAAACATCTGGCGAGACAGCCATGAATGTTTGTTCACCTCTAAATATCTGCCTATTTGTTCGTTTATGTATATATAGAGAAAACATCTGGCGAGACCGCCATGAATGTTTGTTCACCTCTATATATCTGCCTATTTGTTCGTGCATGTATATATAGAGAAAACATCTGGCGAGACCGCCATGAATGTTTGTTCACCTCTAAATATCTGCCTATTTGTTCGTTCATGTATATATAGAGAAAACATCTGGCGAGACCGCCATGAATGTTTGTTCACCTCGAAATATGTGCCTATTTGTTCGTGCATGTATATATAGAGAAAACATCTGGCGAGACCGCCATGAATGTTTGTTCACCTCTAAATATCTGCCTAATTGTTCGTGCATGTATATATAGAGAAAACATCTGGCGAGACCGCCATGAATGTTTGTTCACCTCTAAATATCTGCCTATTTGTTCGTTCATGTATATATAGAGAAAACATCTGGCGAGACCGCCATGAATGTTTGTTCACCTCGAAATATGTGCCTATTTGTTCGTGCATGTATATATAAACTAATGATATCCTGCAGACAAATAGCAAACAAGAGTTTGAAGTCAGCAATCAGTTCCTTCAATTCGTAGATTTTTTAGCATTCGTGCCCTTACCATTTGGCTACATTTATGTCATTTTTTGTTGAAGACTTTAGATTTTGCTACAGATTACTATATGTTCGTGCTATTTAACATAATAATGGTTTTTCCAAGTTCTTAAACAATCTAAGTACCTGTAGGTACTCAATACTCCACATTGCACAGCGTATCTCCTAACAATTGAAAAATACAGAAAAGTTTTAGTAGATTTTTATAGAAAATTATCTTGGAATATGATATAAAATTCATTAATTTACATTCATGCTGAAAACGTTTATCGCAATATAGTAACCGTCATATTACAACGTATTGTAATATCAACAAACCGGAAAACGACCGTAATTACAGAAACATTCAAAACAGTTGCACTGATAACATTCATTAGACAACATCCGTATTTGAATAATCGTTGCATCAAAAGCTTATGTGGGCACACATAGTTTTCAGCCAAATTAACCAGTGGGCTTTAGGGCATGCAGTGCTTGTTATACCAACCCTGAGCTTAAGCTTTACCCTAAGCTTTAGTTCTTCTATGATTATGTAAGCCTTAGGCTAAATCTAATTCGGAGCTAAAGCTCCGGCGGGACCCGCACTAAGCCATTCATTTGTTAACGACATAACATTGTTTAGATTTGGTCAGACCTCAATTTAAATTTGGTCAGGTTAAATCAGCGGTAAATTATTAAAGGATAGGTCAGAATAGTTGAGCAAGTCATGGAATTGGATTTTTAAATTAAACTTGTATATGAGTTTTTGCTATGTGGTAACCATAGCGTAAATTACTAAACTGCTCGTTTATGTAACTGTTTTAGTTGCACACGTGAGACAGTATGTGTTAAAGTTGAGAAACTTTTGACTGCGCGTACAATGGTTCATCATTTGGAGTATCACGCAATTTTGCTTGATTTAGGTATCATTGGCACTTCAAATTATGCCTTCATAGAGAATAGAGCATTTTGGGTAGAAATAGGTTTTCGAACCATATTTAACAGGAAAATATGTGGAAATAACTGAATAGGCATATTCTCAATTGCCTAGACGAACTGAATCAAATTTACGTCAAATTTGAAAATCAATTTTCCGGCTGAGCTGGGTGCTCGCATAAGCAACCCGTTTTCTTCAATAACTAAACGAAAAACAACTATATATGAGATGCTAGAACTTGGAAAGGACCAACTTCAAACAAATCATTGAAGTAAAGTATATTTTGGTTTTAGTTCACTCCACTACAGAAACTGATAACGAATGAACGGTAATTACCACTAGCATTTGTAACTTTGAAAAATTACAACTGTTAATATTGAATTTTTATCAGAAAAAACGTGAACTTATCGCATTCAGTCACTTTTGCTTGTGTTGATATACACTCAAAATACATTTTTGTAAAACTTATATGAAGTTTCTTTGATTTTTGCAACACCAGATATTGTTGTAAGATTAATGAACTATTCCTGGAAATTTAAAAAAATTATCCTTTAAAGAATTATCTTAGAAATTTCAAGGAACAGTTCTCTGAGTTTTAGATTAATACTATGGTGGTGCAAATATCAAAGAAACTTCTATTTTAATTTCACAGAAGGAATTTCCAGCGTAAAAGGTGATATCAGATAGCACCATCACCATCAAGAGTCAAGTGGAAATTAAACTTACCTCTTCTAATACATTGATTACCATCAGCCTTAAAACCTTCTACACAGCGACAAATTCTGCTGATGCACATGGCGTTACGTCCACAATCTTCTTTGTTATCTGAACAGTTAGCTGTAGTTGTAGAATCATTCCAATATAAACAGAAATTTTTGGTTAGCCTAACGATATTCTCGAAAATGGTCGTGCATCAAATTGCGATCCAGAGATCAGATCTCGTGCAAAACATAGATTATGAAAGGTGAAATATTTATCTTTTCATAAACCAAAAGACTTGCTGTATAAACTGTTACAATGATAATGTGTCACTCGATAATGTGGTGGCAAAAGCATTAGTATTAGTTTATGATGATTAACGTAAAAGACAAAATATATATTTTTGGCTCACTATGAATATGTCATGACAGTAGAACCAGAAACCCATTTTCTGTTATTAGACACTCAGGTTTTCACGGTCTAATTGCTCGTTAAAATGATTTTGATGCATGAACAGAACGTGCCGTTTAAACTATAAATATGTACAGAATTGCGAAGAAATAATGTAACTCTATTATGGTAACTCTATTTAAATAATGTAACTCATTTGTAAATGGTTACTTTTACTATAACAGCATTGATATGAAATATTTAATCATATTAAGCTTGAAATATAACGCAGTAATTGTATTCCATAACTCAACATTAGCCTGAATTTTAACATCATTTTCGGCGCTAAATAAATTCGAATCAAATTTTTCGGAATCGGGGCCGATTTAAAACGGCCTCTTTCTAAGCAGGTAATTTAAATTTACTCATTTCAAATCAGGAAAACTTGTGATTATAAAGTTGCAATTGGGGAAGATATTTCTCATAAATCGTTGCATAGAACCTGCGCCGTCGCGGTTAATTCAGTACACGGTGGAAAGTAAGTTCTTAGAATTTGGTGGAAAGACATTTTATGTAACAAGTTCATTTCCACGATGGTCTCGGAGTTTTTTAAAATAACGATACTCACCACATCGGCCACCCAGCGCAACTTGTCGTTGCCTTATTTCGATCGAAGATGTTTGTTTCTTCTTGCATTGACCATTGACAACAACCATCGATTGATCGCGACATCGACATCGCCCACTAATACATACCGACTCTCCAAGGCAAATAGTATCGTCCAACAGACACCTTTCCCCGGGCTGAGCTATAGTTGGTGTTATTTTGACTAAAATAGTGGATGTAGTTCATGAGTTTCTTGCTGTCTGAATATCATCTCTTATTCAAAATTCGTTTAAATACATTTTATGATTTCAGAAATTCATTATGCCGAACCAAGAGTAAATGAGAATTTGCTAAAAGTATTACACTCATCACAGTTTAAGCACATCCAGCCTAAATGTATGTCGCGGTGCGTTTCGAACTGTTTCCTGCATTTCAGGGAGATGACAGTTGACAGTTCTAAGGACATTTTGCTGCCGTTTGTATTTTATGGGAGTGTGACAGAGTTCTCCCAATAAATTACAAGAGGACGAAATGTCTTCCACGAGGCGGAAACAAAATGTTTCGGAATGAAACAAAGCGATAACACTTATATATCGCATGGAATGATGGGAAAGATGAACAAAGCACACATGCAGGGGACTGGTCAAACCAAATCGAAACATACATTTAGGCGTAAAATACATAATCTGAAGCTTAGTAAAATATTATGAACTCATAATTATACATATTTGTGGTAGGTCTCAGCAATTTTGTTATTCGAATAATTATAATAACAGTTCAGTGCGGGACTTTCGTGAGGCTACAATCTGCGATTTTGACTTAGATATAGTTTGAGGTTTATAAAACGAATGAATCCTAGGTTTAGACTAACCTCAAACCTAATATATTGTCAACTGTATCTTCTTGCTCTACACTTATGGGCGATGAACGGAAAAACAAATGATGTCATAAGTGCCTTTTTTAAGCTGGTCAGAGTCGTCAGAAGTTTCACTTTGCGTTTTCACTAACTTCGCCCTGCTATAAACCTACATAAAGGGGAAAATTTCAGAATTGCTGTATTCGCAAATTATGCTACAGCAGCCTCAAAATGTACGTAGAAAGAAACTAAAACATAACTTTGTAGCAATGTTTTCAAAATTAAAAAAGCTTTTTTTTACAAATTTTGTATGATCGGTATTGTCGATGATACTCATGTATTTTACCTTATCTGACGAGTTGACCGTTTTACAGTCTATCGCTCTAGGTGCACTCCAAGGTTCGCTGTGGTTATCGGCCACTCGCAAGAGCCAACCATCAGAGTGCCAATAACCAATCAAATTAGAGCAGGAGTAAGAGCCACCGGTGATTGCTATTTCTTTTATAATATCATTGGTTATTGGTGGCTTGTCAGATGGTTCCAATTATGAAGTCTTGGAGGGGTATCCAATACACCCCAGACAACCTTAGAGTGGCTGATCCTGCATTCCCTGGCAGTATGCCGAAAAATAAATGTTTCCTTCAACTAATCAGGTAAAGTAGATGAGTATGACAGACTGTCATACTTTTATACAATTTTTTTAATAATGTACTATTTATGATATAAATTCTTTATTAATGTATTACTGTTAGAATCATAAATTTAACGACTTGAGACTACTTAAAGGGTTATGCTAAAACAAATTTGATTTTAGAAGAACTAATTCAGCTAACAGATGTTGTAGAAGTCATGATTTGAACAAGACTAGATTCTTAATAGATTTAGTAATGTGCAGGGTTTGGTTGTAGTAGTAAAAGTTTATGGTAGAATGAAATCTAGCATAACGCTGATTACCAACATGTATTTTTACAATTTCGACAAACATTCGGAGCAGCTAAAAATTTACGAGTTACTCGAGCGGAATTTATATGGAGCTTTGTAGTTTGTCCATAATACACAAAGTATAAGCTTGAAAATTTAGTAGTCAAGAAGCTCGGTTGTCCAAAAACAAGTATATGTACCAATTTTTGTTGCGAGTCTATGCGGTCATTTCTGCAAAAAATATGTCACAGCAGTTTAAATTTCAAGATGATTGATGAAAAATATTCTGCAGTAATGGGTGAAAACACGTAGTTGTACTTCAGGTGGTCTCGATATTGTTAAAAAATCTTCTGCCAGAACTCTCGCAACGACACAGATATATGTCAAAGATTTAGGTTACTTATACCTATTCCCGCATTGAATATCTACAGCATACATGCACGATGTCTGAAATGCCAGTGGCAGTGGTCACAGCGGGTGCTTCGGAAGCGGGGGCTTCGGACTTTCCAGCGGGAGAGATCAGCCGGTCGGCGGAAGGTGGGAGAGGTCTTTAATGGCATAAAATTTGGGACTAAATTGTTTTGATAATTTTTGCCAATTTTCGCCCAATTTTTGCCAATTTTCCACAATTTCGATATATTCCTCCTGTTGCCCTATTGTGGCCAAAATTTTCGCGCACCTTCGGAGGAGTCTCAGGGAAGGATTAAGCTACCATCCAGGGGTAGGAGGGGTAGGATAAGGCGACGCCACGAATTGGGTCGATTCACAGGAGAGGATAATCCTATCTCTCAATATTAGAATGTATGGCCTACAGCATGTTTCGATTCGGCAATGTTCGTAAACTTAAAACAGCGCGTATTACGTTTATTCAATACAAGCAGCATTATTAGAATCTATAGTATCAAGCTAATCTGTAAAAACGAATTTTACTGATAGCATTAAAAGCTTCATCGTTCCTTGTAATAGTCCACCAGATAAACGCAGGAAAACGTAAAAATTTTCTAGTGACAAAAATACAAAAAATAACGAGCTATTTTCTGCAAAAACGGTCTGTTGCACCTTTCAGAATACGATGCTAGATCATTCGACTACCGAAGCAGCAAGAAGTGTTGTATTAAAAGTTTGTTTAATCTGCATGTATATAATTGACAAAATAATTTAAAGCTTCCTTGATCGTTAGTATGTTATATATGAAGCCGATCGTAATGACCATCTGATCCTTATTAATCAATACACCATTAACTCCGTTATGACTGTTTAAACGGATTAACCTTATAGACTTAACATTCTTTATTAATATTCTTTTTATCAATATGCGTTGAAATATATTTAAACGATTTCCATAAATAAGTTCTTGGTTAAAATGATCACGTCGTTGCCATGTTGACATTGCATGGTATGCAAAGTGCAATACGACGGTGCATTATCCTAATAGTGATGTTGAGGAGCTTTATTTCCCTGCCAATTTCATAGTACCGATAGGTGTAATGGCATTTACAACAAGTGTCGCATCGCAGGTCAGGAAGTGATTTTGCAGGCCGTTCCGACGCCAACATCTGAGACTAAAAACTGGCCAAGTCCTAATTATTAAATAGGACAATAAGCAAATCGTAAGATAATATAACTTTATATTACAAATAAGCAGCTAACATTCCAGTGGAAGTGTAAGCATTTGCTACTGAGTTAGATAAAATCCGAAATCAATATCACAGCCTGACGGTTTTGGTTTCGAATTTTTGGTTTGGCATCGCCAAATACATGCCTTTATGGGTTATGAAATTGCAGATGCTTTTTTGTAAATACAGAAACCGAGCAGTGATTAAACTAAAGTTACCAGGCCGACAAGTTTCCGACATCGCAGTTGTACCCGTTGGACATTGACATTTGTTGTTGATGCATTGGGTTCCATCGAATGCGATCGTGCATTGCTCATTGTATTCGCATCCGGAGTTGCCAGGATACACAACTGCAAATAAATATCGCTACACGTCGGTATAATTGAACTGTCATACAACCATGTTGTCACACTAATTCAGTTTTCGTTGAATTGACGGTGCGACATACTAATCTGGCATCGAAACTGCTCTATCAGTAGCTGTGCTCTATTAAAATATCCTGCTGAGTTCTGATCAATGTGCAATATTGCGGCTCCTGTTAAAGAATGTTCACCTTAAAACTGAAGGAGAGGGATAAAATTTGTCCCACAAAAATATAAATTACTGGGTCTTGATTGCACCAGGAAATTTACGTATCTTAATTTTCGTAATTTTTATCTAGCAAATTTGCCCAGCGCCCTCAGAGAAAACTCCGCTCGCTCCGTTTCACTAAATTTGATGTAAGAAACAATACTGTGTAACAATACTAGCGCAAAGTGTTATTACAACAACAATGTGGCTCAGGATAGATGGATATCCATAATTTTTGCCATTGACTGTGGTTGCGTACAATCGGCATATAACGGTAAAAGAATTTATCTTTTCCACTTTTGCTAAACCGTGGGTTATTAAACACCCAATTTTATATCACAGTTCACTAAACTTGATTGTTTTCATCTATAAAATGGTATTCGCTAAAATGATGTGACAAATACTTCACAATACTGGGAATATAAAATATTACACCCACAGACAGAAAGATCCATCTAATAACCGTTTGGCAAAATAATAACAGAGCAGAAACTGGCAATTTCATGTCTAAATCGCACAGGCAAAACAATTGCCGGACCATAATTAGTCTACATGTTGAATTTACTTTCAGCGATATGATTTGATGCACATCTGTGGGTGACTATGTATTCAACCGGTTTATTAGCGATATTGTTGCGAATTATCTATGCACTACTCACAATTTGCACTGGCTAGCCGATACTTTTCACGGACGCTAAACCTAACGGTGCCGAAGTAGCATATAGTTGAATTTAGAATTCCTAAAATTTTTAATCGGTCCGTTTGAATACAATTGCATGACATATTTATTTTGACATGCGCTATAAGGAACACGTGAAGCTCACCCAGTATTATCCCGAGTTCTGTGATAACCCTAGAGTAAAAGTGTCTTTACTAAAAGAGAGAGAGCTACTGTTCTGCCACATTAATTTGCAAGGCACAAAATAAAACGTCTTTGTCGTAAACAAGGTCTCGTCGTTATTGCATAAACATTGGGAAAATTTTATATTTCATCAATTAAAAAGTACCTCCCCCCACAAATTAGATTTCGTATTCACCTAAAACTCTTATGCACAAAATAAAACATGCCCATAATTAAGGTCATACCTAATTCATTGCTTGAAGCTTGTTGCTCCTGTTTCTTTAACCAGGCAAGAACGAAGTACCTTAATAAATGAAGTTTTTGGCAGGCATCTAAAACTGAGTAGCCAACAACATTGCGAAAAAATCTAACTTCGATAACATTTTTCTTCAATAGCGACATGTGTCGATAGACATGCACATGATCGGAGTGTTGTCCCGCTAAGCGTTCGACAATAGGCACCAACATAGCAATCCAGATTGCTTAAACATGCATGACCGACTCCAACTTGTTTCCCGAATCGGGGCGCGAGTGGCTTCAAATGACTCAGAGTCGATGATGCTATCTTCGACTCACTTGGCAATAACTGAGACCTGTCATGATTTAGGTTGTCGGCTACAAACGAATCGGTAGAGCTGTGATGCGGCGATGAGCCTGAAATTTGACATGTAATAAATTTGAATCTAGATTGCTTAAACATGCATGTCGGACTCCAACTTGTTTCCAGAATTGCGGAGTGAGTGGCTTCAAATGACTCAGAGTCGACGATGCTATCTTGGACTCGCTTGGCAATAACTGAGACCTGTAATGATTTAGGTTGTCCGCTACAAACGAATCGCAAGAGCTGTGATGCAGCGATGAGCCTAAACCTTGATACGTAATATTAGATAATTTGAATCCAGATTGCTTAAACATGCATGCCGGACTCAACTTGTTTCCCAAATTTCGTCGCGAGTGTATTCAAATGACTCAGAGTCGACGATGTCATCTTCGACTCGCTTGGCAATAACTGAGACCTGTGGTGAGTTAGCATGTCGGCTACAAACGAATCGGTAGAGCTGTGATGCAGCGATGAGTCTGAAATTTGATATGTAATATTACATAATTTTCATGATACAGTGGTCGCAAAATACACTGAGCCAATAAAAGTTATTTGTTATTCGGTTTTTAATCCTTTAGTGCATAAGGTGACACGTGAGGCACCCTGTATATTATTGCAAAATGCAGTGCTAATTGAATTTCATGTTCGGCGTGCTTTTCTACGTGCGCTGCGATTCGACAGCTTTGCATGGACCCTTAAGTCATCAAACAACAACTCCCAGATAGCGCAGTGAATAATGCATCTAAAAATCAGGTTTTGGTCATTCTTCATCTTTTGCTGTATTCGCTAATTACACAATTTTTACTTCAACGGAATTGTGAACCTTATTGTGTGTCGTATAAAATTAAGTATTTTTCGAGGTGAATAAGCGACTTCAGAACATCTGATATATGTTGTGTTTTTGTGGAATTCCTGTGTACGTTTATTTAGGTAACATTTCGAGCTGCTTTGTTTCTATAGATGATTAGAAAAACCTTGCAATCTCCGACACTTTCTCAAATTTGAGGTATTAATACTTAATACCTTATTTTTATGTCTTGCCGCACGTCGCCCGGATTTTTGGCCTGTACTATTAGTCGGTTACTTTATTTTAAATGTTTATTTACATATTATACGTAACGGGAAGTATGTTAGGACTGATTGGCAAAATATTATGCATTTAACAGAGTTGTTAGGATTTTTTTTACAAAAAATGAGTAAAAGAATTGATAGGAGTTAATTCAACAGAACTTGGATAAAAACCAATAATTTTTCACAATATCTAAAGCGCACATTTGCAAGCATTGTTTTAGTCGAATTGACTAAGTGCCTTTGCTTTTGCACAATTTTACATATTTTTGTCGCAGCCTTAGGTTCTGATAGTCTTTTAGAATTTTGTGATATTATGTTTCGCATGTCAGGTCAGAGAATACAGCCCAGATAACCATGAGCGGCGGAAATAAATTGCAGGCCATGCCGTTTTATAGCAACAATTAAGTGATACTTATCGAGGTATTCCATATTTTAGATAAATGTGGGCAAACATGTCAAATGAATAAAATAACATAGGCTAGTATTGTCAGTCTGAGATCGTATCGTCTGATCGTCTTTTTGATAAATAACTATGTCTAACGTGCGAAGTTTACTGCTCAATTTTGGATTGGAAGCTTATGCAATATGTTTTTAGCATTAACGAAATAAGCAATTAAATACAAAACGTATATATTATCTGAGTGTATAAGGCAAAAAATCTCCAAAACGTACGAAAGTCGATGGAATTGATTCTGTTACGAAAAAAGCTTGTAGGGAACCTCTTTTGCCTGATATAAAAGAAACCTGCGGAACCCTAATGGCAAGTCAAACACAAACCCAAACGTCGACTTAGTTTGAATTACATAGCAGCGCCCTTCCGCTTTGTCCTCTTCAAAATAAAACAAAAGTAGAAATTTTGCGAAAACAATATGATTCAATTTTAATTTCTTATTCACCGTGTATTTGGCAATTATCGTGTCTTCGCATCGACATTTTTGTTGTTACAACTAAATAACTAATTATCTGATGTAATTTCTAATTTCGCTTCGACACATTTTCACTGTGATAAATACCAATGTGAATTTTTACAAATATGAACTGAAGTTGAAATAAATTTACATTCCAGTAACGATATTTATAGCAAAGGCCCATGTGAAAGCAGCGGAGGCGTATATGGCACTCGGCAAGAATCGCGTACTTTGCTTGAAATGTCATGAGATTGCTTTTCAGCTGGACTTCAGGGATTGCAGGGGTACTCTCCGGGTTCTTTAGAATGATATCGGAAAACCCGTTTAAGGTTTCTTGCGGTGTAATAGGTATTTGGTCGCCAATACCAATGAGATTAACAACGATTGGATTCATCCATCATTGCTACTTTTCCTCTAATCTCATTGGCTATTGGCGAACTGATATTTGGTATCTACCAAGAAACGTTAGGATACCCCTTGGAAACCGTGAACGGCACGCAGAAAAACGATTTCATAAGTTAAGGCAAGGTGCTTAGAGTATGACTTAGTGACGTTATACTCGTCTAAAATTTTTCTGTCATAAAATGTTGTAAATAGGATTTAAAACAAAATACTAACTTTGCCTATTAACATCGTGCGAAGGCACTCCGTGATCGACGATTGCAACACAAATCTTTGATCGTATCTCCATACCATAAGCACAAGTACAAATTTTGGATGCTGGATTGCAACGAGAACCGCCAAGACAATCCTCGCCATTGTAGCACGATTCACCGGGGCCTAGAATGTAAATATACAGGAGATGTTAAAGCAGGCAAATTTATATATTTTTTAATTCTAAAATCGTTTTTTGAAGTTCCAAATACCACCGAATAATGTTAATGAAAACAAAAGATTTTTGGGAACTCATTAATTTAAAGTTAACTGAACCGCGGTTAGCTTGTACTCATAAACACAACTTTATTTGACAATCTGTGTACTTACTTTTGAATACTTAATTCGAAATTCTTTTATACATTTTTAAGTTATATTTTATATATTCAGACGTTTAATTTTTAACATAAAGGTTTGTTGAAAACTCCGAAATGATTTAAAGAATATTTAAAAATCTTTGCTCTGCGTGTAAGTTTCCGTGAAAATATTGTAAAAATATAAAAAATATTATTATATATAACCTTTAGAGATTCACATTGGAATAGCTTAGACTTTTACACAAAATTTTCTCAGATACGAAGTCGACTGTCATTCAGATAAACTCATATTGACTTTAGTGAACTTCCTAGAACAATACTTCTTGCAATAAATTCAGTTTCAGTATTACGGGTTTACAAATATATAATATAGTTTTCTTGAAGTGGTATAACGATTTTATAGTGTTATGTCTTAGCCTCATTCTTGTTACAGGAATTGTATCTTTTGTCACTGGCTTTCATATTTCGATAGTAGGAACGTTAAAAATTTATACAAAATTTATATATAAATTTTACAGATTTGAAATGTATTTAATTTTAGAGAATTTATTGCTTAACATACTTGACTGCAATGTATTATGCTTGTAAAATTTTAACCGCATTAACTAAATAATGAGCGATATTGGTGGCCATATGATAAAAATTTTGGCCCATGTCATTTTTAGGGGTCGGACGTTATAAATTTAGAAATAAGAACAACTTAAAGCGGGGGTTCGGGGGCAGCGCCCATCCCCTGACTTAGGCTTAGGCTTTGTACATGGCTCATATAGGGACCTTAGCTTGGCTAAGACTAAGCTTAGGCTTAGTATATCGACAACGACATAGCATGCATTTCACTTCCGCCCCTAAACGTTACATTGACTGGATTTTCAATAGCGCCAACATGATTTGAATGAACATGGATGATGTCCAAATCTAAGTCATTACCTAACTCACCGATTTAGCTAACTTTAGATCCATTCGACTTAGCTCGTCAATGTGATTCGAATTGTTTATGAATTTATACATTTATCGAGAAAAAAATTGTTTCCGAAAACTTTGGGTACCGAGTGGGATCATTGGGAACCCAAAAAATTGAAAAAATAATTTTGTCATAAAACCAGCCGAAATATATATTTTCGTTCTCCTCGTTGAGCTGAGTTAAATGTTACCAAACTATGGCTGTTTCTTCAAAATTATCCATTTTAGAGCTGGTGGTTTCATAACCGAAAACATCCGTTTATTTAACTTAACACTTTTACTCCAGAATTGATTAGTGTACCGTCCATTGCTTAACAAGCGCAAAAGGTGATGCCACTAATCGAACACGGAATGCATTATTGTGATCTTTTGCTGTTGGTAAACCACTGAACATAACAGTTACTGTTGCGATGGAATATCAACGAACATGCAAATATGTGCATACCATACGACAAACTCAGTCAAAGCAAACACATTAAAACGTGACGTGGTGTTATCTAACGCTAGTGAGGGTTAAAGATTAATTTTCAAGCGTTCATGGCACTTTGGTATCAACAGTATTCCCTACAATATGGATGTAACAAATCAGCGTCTAAATAATATATAGTAAATCTATTTAAGTTATTATAAGAAAGTTTGTAGAATGTACAATAAAATCGTTATTTTATTAGTGATCACCGACAACACACTGGCTATTACATCAAAAACGAGTATAGTCTAACGTCGAGACTACTAAACCATCCCTGAAGGCATTTTCTAGTGTAATGAATTGTCGTATAAGCTTAAAAATATTTATAAATCACAAAGCTATGTCCAAATAAGTCGTTCCTCTTCTCGCCAGCATTATTCTATATGCGTTCTTCAATAGAGTAATACGAAATAACACAACGCGGCGAATATATAAAAAATTGTAGAGACAAAAATTTCAATTTGGGTGTTTTACCTGACATTTAATAGGCTAAAACTATATTTGATCTCTATAGTGCTTGAACACGAAGTGGAAATGTTCGCGTAGTATATTTTGGTTTTGGTTTTAAAAAAGTTTGTGTATGTGGTAGGACGATTTACGTTCGACTGGCACATTCTCTGAATAATGTTATGTCTTTAATGATCATTCTGCTGTTTTTATGTCTTATGCCTTGCTGCATAAAGCTATTGAATTCGTCGATCCATCTAAATGCATTATCCGTAAACGTGAACCAATAAAATTCAAAAAGCCTTAAAAGTGCATATACCATGAGTTCGTGTATGCAAACAATAACTGATCTTTTCCCATGGCGACTATGTACTAGCCCCTGTGTAGTGGTGTGTATAATTATTAACACAAATCAAATTTATAGTAATATACTACAACCCAACTGTTCCTCACAGTATGTAGTTTAGAATAAATTGAAACCTGGTTATATGTTTGGAATTTAACATATTAGTCCCGAAATTAGCTGCTAAAAGCGATATTTTTGTACCAGCTTCATCGCGCCTGTGATATCGTTGTTCGTCAGTTACACGACGTGCACACAAGTTTCCCGATCGTATCAACGGTTCCTCGCAATCACAGCGTCCACGTAGACATCGAGCACCGCCATTGCATTGCCAATCGACCGAACATTGAGCTCCAATGTCTCCTGCAATAGAAATTACCTACAATACTCTATAAAATGTCCCGATCGCATCAAAAGTTTCTCACAATCACACCGTTCACGTAGAAATTGAGCACCGTCATTGCATTGCCAATCATCCGAACATTGACGTCCAATGTCTCCGGCAATATAAATTACCTACAATAATCTATAAAATTTCCCGATAGTATCAACGGTTTCTCACAATCACACCGTTCACGTAGACGGCGAGCACCACCATTGCATTGCCAATCGTCCGAAAATTGAGCTCCAATGTCTCTGCAATATAAATTACGTACAATAATCTATAAAATTTCCCGATCGTATCAAAGGTTTCTCGCAATGACAGCGTCCGCGTAGAAATTGAGCACCGTCATTGCATTGCCAATCATCCGAACATTGACGTCCAATGTCTCCGGCAATATAAATTACCTACAATAATCTATAAAATTTCCCGATAGTATCAAAGGTTTCTCACAATCACACCGTTCACGTAGACGTCGAGCACCACCATTGCATTGCCAATCGTCCGAAAATTGAGCTCCAATGTCTCTGCAATATAAATTACGTACAATAATCTATAAAATTTCCCGATCGTATCAAAGGTTTCTCGCAATGACAGCGTCCGCGTAGAAATTGAGCACCGTCATTGCATTGCCAATCGACCGAAAACTGAGCTCCAATGTCTCCTGCAATATAAACTACCTACATCAATCTATAAAATTTCCCGATAGTATCAAAGGTTTCTCACAATCACACAATTCACGTAGACATCGAGCACCACCAGTGCATTGCCAATCGTCCGAACATTGACGTCCAATGTCTCCTGCAATATAAATTACCTACAATAATCTATAAAATTTCCCGATAGTATCAAAGGTTTCTCACAATCACACAGTTCACGTAGACGTCGAGCACCACCATTGCATTGCCAATCGTCCGAAAATTGAGCTCCAATGTCTCCTGCAATATAAATTACATACATTAATCTATAAAATTTCTCGATATTATCAAAGGTTTCTCACAATCACAACGTTCACGTAGACATCGAGCATCACCATTGCATGGCCAATCGTCCGAACGTTGAGGTCCAACCATATGGCGATACGTTTGTTCTTGTTTCCGTACATATGCTATGTTTTTTGCCGAAGAGCTCAAATTTTCAGCTCAATTGCTGTAAGTACTGGCTTTTGCTCGGTGAATAATAATTTGTGATTGTAATTGACGATAATTTAACCAGGATTCGCGAGTATGTGATCGCTGGTAAGAACGATAGGGATTTCTTGGCGCTTATGGCGACCCATGCATCATAGTTGCCCAAACGGGGCGTCAACGCTGGCAAATGGGTGAGATGGACGCAGAAATTGACGATAAAATTTTAAGACACTGCCATCCTGATTCTACACTATGGTCATGTCATTTGTGTGACAGAAAGGTATATAAGTCTAGGCCAGTCTAGGCGCCGCCAACGATTGAGAAATTTTTGATAAACAGTATCATCGGCATGATTAATATAAAACACAAACACTAAAGTCATCACTATATTTGGATTTAGGGTCAATAAATCCCATTTCCAGAAAATTAGTCTGTCTTCAGTAGTTTGGTAGATTGCATCAAAAATAGTTTATATAAATGTTTTCAAGTAAGCTGAATACAATAATTTGGTTATCTACAGTTCATCGTGCATATTTCATTAATGTCAATGAACCGGATTTCTAGAATATAGTTTATCTTCAGTTGTTTGGTTAAGTATTGCATACAGGTAAATAATAATTGTGTATATAAGTTTCCCGGTAGCCCGAATAAGAGGGTTTGGTTATCTATAGACCAGCGTAAATTGATGCGTTATCAGTTGTTTTCGGTGAGATTAGCGTCGAAGAGGTTTTAGGATTTTCAATGGGTTCATGGTCCAAGTGGTTTTAGTATGGTAGATTGGTCAAACACAGCCAATTACAGGCGATTAAACGAAATAACATAAAAATAAAACTACGCTAGCTCCGTTTCACCATCGCTTGCGAGTTAGAAGTTATACTCTATTATTATTATTTATATATATATATATATATATAATATATATATATATATATATATATATATATATGTATATATATATATATATTCTATTCTACTATTTCTTTGAGAGGACGATAATCATGAACCGTATTAAGAATAGCTCTGTTACCGTAAATACCGGCTTTGTCAAACGGGAACCCAACTTCCTCGATTCGCAGGGTGAGCCTCCAGGTTTTGGACTATCCGCAGTGAAATAAGTAAAACTTTAACTTGAAATCCTGCTGGGTTCAGAAGTTTTGCTTGAAATATTGTATTTACAAAAATTTTTTATGATCCAAATCCAACCTCCCCTCTGCGTACTGCAAACAAATTGTATTGCTTTTTAACCCAACCATTCATTCACCATGTTACGGGGGTAATGTGGTGTGTTGTATGCTTCAATGTAAAGAATGTTCCATACAGCATATGGAAGAAACGGGCTGTAAAGTAAAAACTTGTAAACGTAATAAATTACAAACAGTGAGTGGAGTAAATTGGGGTGATTTTAAAATTTGCATAAAATTAACTAATTAGCTAATTAATTAAGTAATTAGCATATATAGCCAAGCTTTAGAGCTTCTGAAATGTCATATTCGTGATCAGCGACATCGAAAACCCCGGTGTGCATTTTTTGTATTTTTGTGCACTTTAAAATTATGAAAAAATTAGCTAATTAATTAACTAGCTAATTAACTAATTAGCATGTTTTTAACATCCTCGAACAGTAATAAACACAAGGTTCCTAATCAGCGCAGCGAGATGTACTATACGTACCAAAATAATAGCTTTACTTTACACTAATTATTTATTGAAAAATAAGCAATTTTTGTTTGGAAATGCTAAAAATTAGCTACCACGCTTAACTAATTAGTTAATTACTAATTAACTGTATAAATCCGTTTTTGAAAAAAACTACAAAAAATATTTCTTGTACCCGACAGATATTAGGCCTTTCAAAACAAAAAAAATTTAAATCGGTCCAGTAGCTATTAAGGAGTTAGACTGACGGGGACGATTTTACCCCCTCTGACGAAAACAAACGCTTCCCTCCGCTCAATTAGAATGTAAGAATATAATCGTGCAATTACAATAAATTAAAAACTTTGGTAAGCCTGGAAAAAATTGCGGATAATTAGATATTTCAAATGTTAAATCTTCGAGCCCCAGAAACATAGTTTAGCATCGATTAGACTAACTGTGCTTGCTCCTTTATTCCGCATTTTTTTCGTGTGTCGGCCAGGCTTTGCTTAAAAAGCCTTTTATCGAATGTAGCACATAAACTATTACCATGTGACACATGACAATTTCCTAATCCGACACCATGTATCGTAAATATTTAAGCAGTAAAATTTTAGTTGGAGGGGCACCCACATATTGCGGAGGTCAGTCTCAGGAGATTCATATCACGGCTGCAAATTGAAATAATTTTCGGATTTGTAAGCTGGTGTGGCACCAACCTAAACTGGGGCACAGTAATGGCTGTCCAATGCCCCAGTGGCGACACCAATGATTTAGGATGTGCGTCTGGGACAGCGGGTGCTGATCCTCAGGTTTAGGTTGCGGAGACCAAATGACGGATCTCCGGCTTTGTCCATCACATTGCATTGCACATTTATTCTCATGTTGATAGTCACTTTTAGCTCCTGGTGATGTTATAATTTGGTTCAGACCACAAGTCCCACTTTTCAGCTCGTGGCTACGCTTGGTTTTGAGCTCATGACTAAAAATCTGGGTATAACATGATACGGCAATAATTCGAATCCTCCCAGTTTCATATCGTTTTGGGTCCCGTATTTTTAATGTAATTAGGAGAGCTTTGCAGTTGTTCAGAGAAGCTATTATAGAGGTACTACTTCATAACTATGAAATAATGTTAATCTTGAATTCAAAACCCGTTTTATAACAAAACAGCTAACTTTAAACATGAACCCTTTAGTCAAATTTTACAATTGGAATCTCAATAATAAATCATACAAGAAAGTGTGTTTGCAAATGGCGCTTCGCTGCCCCGGGGGAGGGGCTCCGCTTTGTGACGTGCTCTCTGTATATTATTGGTACCATCCCAGTTTGCAGCTGTAATGAAATTTTGTTTTTCAACGTGCTATCGTGTGATAATTATTTGAGTTTGGGATTAGTTCTTAATTTGTCATCTGCATACCATGAGCAATTATGAAGTGAACGTGGTCAGATGAGCAATACAGCGCTATTTCGCATTGCTATATCCAATCCAATGTGCACTATTATTGCACTGTGTGTAGAGTGTTCACATCGCATCTGATACAATACGGCATATACAATTTTATCGGATCCGAATCGGATGATGAGGTGTGAAAACAGACACACACTGCACATGTATATGGTACTAAATGAGTTTGATTTGGTCGTATTGGATCGGATCCAATGTCAACAGAAATCGGAATGGAACTGTAGGATCGGACGCTTGGTGAACATGGCCTGAGAAATTAATAAGTGCATATACAAATGTCTAAAAGTGGCGAATGTTTATATTAAAATATGTGTTTGTAAAATGCTGTTTATATTTAACAAATTGGACATGCTTGTCTTGTATATCCTATGTTTCCGTACTGGGCTAAAGTGCTCGCAACTGTGTTGCGATCGATCAGCATGCGTCACTACAGAGGTCATGTAATTTGTGAAACGGTCAGAAAGATGCAGTGAAATGTATCAAAATTGTATTTATCCAAAATGCAATAATTTCTTTGTTTGTTAGTAGCATTTTCAAAAACTTTTATTACTAAAATTGTTCAGTTACGCAATACCGTTACTATTTAGATTCATTATACGTTTTTATTACTATTAATAATTTTTGTAATTGTCGTAATTGTCGAAAAGGTAATGTTTCTAAAAAATGCTGCTTAATTCGCACATTGCGTATAGCTATCATCAGTAATAGATATTTTGGCATTATGACAGGTTTCATTATCAAATTTGATCACGAGATAAGATATATATATATATGTACCGTGCGATTGTTCACATGGCTTCCTAAGCGTAAAGTTGGGTAAATAGCGTGCGGAAAATTTGAAAATTTTAGCAGTTACGAGTAAATTTTTATGCACATTTTTGCAAATATGTAATTATTAAAATTTTAGCAAGTTCTGAGCAATTTGGAAGCGTACCCCCGGAATCATCTGACCCCTCCGCATCCGACAGACGTCGGACACCAATAATATAGAGTGGATGATCTGCAATAAATTGATGATCTGAATAAAAATTATGTATAATCGGTATTTTGTTCATCCTTCAGTTCGTGTAAAATTTCGACAGGCATGCGCTGCAGTGCCACACATAAAATGTTAAGGCGTGTTCACACGCTCAAACTTTTTGCTCAAAATTTGAGGTCAAAGTTTGATCAAAATTTGAAAGGATCTTTTTGACATTTTTTGCAAGTTTGAACGTATAAACACTATTCAAACTTTTCATGAATATTCCTGTAGCCAATCATGGACGAGATGTATTGCCTGAAAAAGTTTGAGCTCAAATATTAATCTCAAATTTTAAGATATCGCAATTTTTATCTAAGAATCACCATCAAATTTTGAGCTCAAAATTTGAGCAAAAAGTTTGAGCGTGTGAACACGCCTTAAGTTATCACCGTTTTCTACAGTATCATGCATGGACTGTTTGAAATATCAATTTCCAAGTTACAGACTTTCGGTTCGGAAATTATAAATTGATTTGAGTATGTGTTATGTACCTGTATACCTTAATAATCAATTAGCGACATCCGACAATCTCAGTAAAGAAATATTTGTATTAAGCTAGTTATGTTTGGGTTCGTCAATCTAATAAAAGCGCGCTATATAACCCAGTGCTTTTAATCGGCCTTTGCGGCCGTTGGAATGGGTATATAACTAGAATTAACTGCAACCATCCATAGCAGTGTTTGCGAAGTTGCATCAGTTTGCTTCACTGCATAGGCTTAATGTTTGTACACACGCTGAAACTTTTGATCAAAATTTGAAAGCATATTTTTGCATTTTTGGTAAATTTGAACGTGTAAATATTGCTCAAACATTTCGAGGGTATTCCTTTTGCCAATAATCGATAAAATATATAATCTGAAATTTTAGCTCTAATTTTGATCTCAAATATTTGTTTAATAATTACCGTCAAATTTTGAGTTCAAAATTTGAACAAAATGTTTGAGCGTGTAAGCACACATTAAGATTATATTTCCTTGGCTGTTTAGGCGTTTATCGCTTGATGCTGAATCTTTTCAGTTTCATCTGCTTGTAGCCATTTACCGAAGTGTTCCAACAGAGGATCAGGTCTTTTTATACATACATTTACACTAGAAACTGTATATACAGTTCATTCAAGCAGTTAAGTGATGACTTATAGCCAGTATTAAAATGTCGTTGTATACTCTAATGAAATTGATCGCACTTTCGTGCTGATTAAAATAACTAGTGATGTAGCCTGAAGGGTTTCAGTCCGGGCCCGACCGCGCTCCAGTCAGGACTGGTCTTGACCGACAAAGGCTAAAACATATTTTGAGCCAACAGGCATGAAATTGTCCAACCGTCTTGTCCACTAAGGCGTATTTTAGAACTGGTTTTTACATGTTTAGAAGGATGTTATGATGAAAGATTTTGCCCAAATACGTGATCGGCTACCATGTTTTCAAATTCTTCTAGTTCAAATAGTTTCATGTGTTGCTAAAATTTGGTGATTTGTTTGGAAAATCTTGAAGCTTACTGTTCAGCTTCAAGTGCTCAGCTACTCTTTCCGTATGTAGAGCTCATCCAGTTTTTATTGTTTTTACATGTAAATTGTAAAACCTCGTACTTTATCCTGTATATGTTTATGTGACTGCGTTAGTTCTATTTCTAACTTCCAATTCTCCAACGTGAGGTTTCCTATTGTCAAAAATATATTTAGCATTAGTATATATAATTCTATACTTATGACGCTGACACTATACGTTTTGTTCTACTTTTAATTAAAGATCCCTGTCGGTCAGTTACTTCTTCAAAGATTCATAAAGCTGACAGGTTCGGAAACGGAAGCCGGTTAAACTAAAAAACTTCTGGTACTATATGTTTCACAACTTCAAAAATAATTGAGCTAGGCCATCGTCTGTAGACCACGATTCTTGACATGTGGTGATATTTATCGATACCAACACATGTTTAACAGATGCCACCTGACTTCTTGTAACGTACTTCCACGCCACATTTCTGTCTTTGGACTGCCAAATTTTCGATGCCCGCTACTTCTTATTTTAAATATACAGCGTTCATTCTGGTCAACTTGATATGCTCAACTTAGCTCTGGTTATATCTGTTAAATAGCAGAGTGTCACCAACTCCAGTCACATCGCTAACTATAGCATGGAATCGCAACTATGCACTGATAATAGGAAAACTGACAGTACTAACAAAACTATTATATACTATGCGTATGCCTTATTTCAGGCCATCCAGGTAGCGTGTTTCAAACCTACCTTTTCTTATTATAATAATATTACTATAGTTTGTAATCTGGAATATGCCGCATCATTAAGTTTAGCCCGATCTGACCCGACCCGCGGGCAGACAACTCAACCCGACCCGCGGACAGACAACTCAACCCGACCAGCGGGCAGACAACTCAACCCGACCCGCGGGCAGACAACTCAGCCCGACCCGCGGGCAGACAACTCAACCCGACCCGCGGGCAGACAACTCAACCCGACCCTCCCTCCGCCGGACCCGACCGCCATCTTTACTTCTAATATTGAAAGGTTATAAACGGCGCCATGTCAGCGCAGCACCGTACTATCTTCAGCAGGGCTTAATGTTTTTCTCTACGTTTATTTTGAAACATATTTTCCGGCACGCTGTGATCGTGCGTTAAGGCAGTTCGTTATGCAAATACGATCGTCTGGATTTTTAAGCATCGCACCATCGCATCTGTTCCAATGCTATAGTGCGTGAATTTTTCTTGATCTTTCCGCGAACCATTTGCCTATGTCGATAAGCTTAGGGCGTTTTTGAAAAGGCTACGCCGCGGCATTATTTGTAGGTTGCATCGAGTTAGTTGAAAACAGATTGAATCGTGATAGAATGAATAGTTTTGTTGTTAAAATAATGGTGGTGGTACTTTAATTACTAATGTTTGTTCCATTTTATCAGTTTAGCTAATGCCCGAATTATTAAAGTACGCTAAAGCTGGGGGTCTTCGAACTCTGTTTTAGGACATATTCACGGCAAGCTGACTGATTTTAATTATATACAATCTATGTGTATATATAGCGGTTGACATTTTTATTTCAGAATACGACACCCAGGGACACGGCGACGTGTGTCTGGACGAATACGTAGGAACGGTTGTACCGTCTTCGATTCTCTCCACAACTGTGTCCACACATAGCGGTGGCGCCGCCGCGGGTTCAGGCCTGCTCCAAGTTTATACTCCGAGCTGCTCTAGCACTGCAGCTAATCGGAATTCCGATCAGCACCGCGATTCCGGTCGATGCTTGTTGATTCCAACTTGTGGCGGATCGCCAAGTGCCGATATTGTCGATCACCATCATCATCAGCCGTCTTGTTACATCGCGACACCGGGCAACGAACAGCAGCAACAACTGCAATACACTGACGCGCAAATTGTTGGACACGATCATCATCATCCACACCGACATCATCACTGTTCGAACACCGATGGTCGATGTAGCGAGGCATCGCAGCATTCGCTTAGTAAGTGTCTCTGCTATACGATATTCACCGTCTTCCGACAGTATTATAACATTGTTATTGGCTGATCGTACTAGAGTTAATGTTTGCGTATAGCACATGAACGATGTGGGACAAGTTCATATGGCATGCCTGTCTACAGCCCTCCGAAAAGATGGGGGTATATGTTCATTCTCGGGGAAAATTTCAAAATTGGGGAAAGGAATAAATTGTGCTTAAAGCTTCTTGGGCTCTCCATTCGCTGAAAATTTTGCCAGGGGGCATGACCCGGAGGGCCCCTGCTTCCGAACTAAGGGGCGCGCGATTTTGCCAAGGGACATTTTGTCAAGAGAAAAATGGTTAAAAATCGTGCCAGAAACTGTCAAACCGCTTTTGATGGAGAGAAAAAACGAGTTTGAAGCAAATTTTAACAAATTTGCGAAATATTTGGTTTCAGGAAGATATACAAATTTTGATCAAATTTTATGTAGTTTGGACCGACTGGAAACAAAAAGAAGCGGTGAACTGGGGGAACCGAAGATTTTCCAAGGCGGCATGAAGCAGGGACCAACTGCTCTGAACCAGGGGAAATCGAAAAATGCCAGCCCCCCAATTTGGAGAGCCCAGATTTCCATATTTTCATTGTAGTGTTACTGTCGTATAAGTATTTTCAAGCTTTACAACGCCGTTTCACGATTACGAATAATGGTAATTGTCTTAAAACATTTTGGATTATAAAAAACGTAAATTTAGAGACATAAATTTTTTTATATCTTGTTGAACACGGGACTATTGGTCAAGTGAGGGACGAACATGGGGGATTTGGAATGTGGTGGTCCCCCCAACTGCGGACAGGCCAATATGGACTTTTGATCGCTATGGAATAACGACCGCGGCTGGGTGATCTGAATTTTTGTTACGCAACGATTCCGGATTCACATTATTGAATTCTGGATGTTAACACCGAATTTTTACTTTTCGTGTTGCAATGTGTGCAGATATATCAGCTACCAAACTAAGTTCATTTTATGAGAACTAAGGCTCTATAGAACTGTATATAAAGCTTTTGCCCAAGCCCTTGATATAGAATCAATGTTCAACACTGTGTTTAAAGGGCCTACGAGTCCCGAATTACATTGAGCCGATCATATGTATCTTAAAGCCAATGAAAATAATACGAGCCTTCTTGTGATCATTTTATAAGACGAGAGAATATTTATGTCTGCATAAGATGAGTTGTTTTGATGATTACCTATATTATAGGATTGGTTAAAATGGGTTTTTAAATGTGCCCAAGAGACTAGAAATAACACGGAAACGATCATCATAACCAATAATAATAAACATGTTCTTGCGCTCATTTTGCACAGCGATAAATGCTCAATGCACCTGAATGTGAAGCGTTATTGCAGCGGTTACCTACGTTGTGGAATTAGGTAAAATTGGGTTTTGAAATTGGCCCATATGAAATGCACGAAAATGACCATTATCTCCAGGAATGAAATTGTATACAAGTGTATACATTGACTGATACAATCAGAATACAAAAACTTGGTCTCGGCAAGTCCCTAGTTTTAAATTTATTGATATCTTTTAATTCAATTCGAGTAAACATGCGCGTAGATTACTTGTTGCGGTGACATAGTGAACCCGTACGTTAAAAGAGCATTTACGTAACAAAAATTGCACAATTTTCAGTTCAGTTCAGTGCAATTATCAATGGAAATTGCTAAAATAGCAGTTAAACCGGCTCAGAAATATCGGGAAATCGCTTCTCATAGATTTTTGGCGTTGGGACAGAATTTTAGAAGCACTATTGTCAACTTGTGTCTTTTTCTTAGGGAACAAAAGCTAACCACTTAGTGGCATTGAAGAAACATTGTTGACGAGCATGGAGCAACCGTTCTGCACCGGGGGAAACACATTTGGATTTCCCGCCTGCTCCCGAGTTTCAAGATCTCATGTTACTAACAGACCACGACACCGTGCAATACGTCATTCTAGTACTGGCTATTATTATGCTTAAATAAACATTAAGACTTCAGCTGCATGAACCCTTCAAATTACCAGAGTAAAATAATACGCCAGTTATGTCATAAGCAACGTCACTGTTTATTTCTGCTACCGGGTGAACTAAAAGACGAAGACTCTTGAAATTTACTGTGTAAACGTGGGTGATACAGTGAAATTTTGGTGGCCTTTTGTCATTGTACATGGTTGCAAAATATACAACATACATGATATAGCTTTCGTCAAGCAGTTCCGAAAAAAAATTCTATATCCTTTCTCGAATTTTACGCTACTGTTTTAGACAGAAAAATCAATTATATAATTCGTGAAAAAAACTATTGAAAAACATGATTCGCGAACGATTTGCTTTTATTTCTGACAATTACTTTTAATGTGTGTTATCAAAATTTATTTCTTATTGTTTCTCAGAGTACGACGAATTTAACGGCGATATCTCTGCTGTTGTCGGCGGCGATGGCAGCTGCGGCGGTACGTCATGTCTAGTTGACTGTCCTCCTATATCAATCCAAAGTGGTCCAGGAGAACTTCATATTTACACTGGAGGAGATCACCATCATTATAACTTAAGCACTGATACAGGCTACTCGACTGGTAGCGGCGTTGTACATTGCTCTGATAGCGGGTCTCAAAATAACTCTCCAGGTATATAATATACATTTATGTAGCTATGTATTTTAGTTTAAGCATAATCCTTTTTTTTTATGTAAAATTCGACTAAATTGATCGTCCAGGATTTGTTTCAAAATGAACACTAGGGCCAGACTGTGTCGGGTTCTAATTTTACTGGATCTGATTAGAGATTTCTGGGTCTGGAACAGGGAAAATATGTTTACATGTACACAAACGATAATAGAAGTTTATACATACGTATGTATATACACACGTATACCATTACTAAGGGCCCATTGCCAATGACGCGCAAAATTTTTTTGCAGTTTTCACCAAAACTACTTATTTAAGAGCAAAAATCGGGGAAATTATGAAGGAAAATGAAAAAATATTGGATTAAAAAGTTTACTTGAACAGATAACTTTATCAAAATGGTGGTTTAGAACAAAATTTACTATAAAATCGTACTGGGTCCAGCTTGGGCCTGATTAGAAAATTTTGAGTCTGGGCCCACTCGTTGACCAAAAATCCCCAGTTGAGCGGATTCGTAGACGAGCCGCATCATCTCAGATCTTTCGTGATGTGTCGTCGACAAACGCACCTTTTGTCCAGACGTATTGTTCCGTATGTTTATACTGCGCTGACGTTGCTTGTATGCACTTTTAAGGACATAAGATATGTCGGGTTCAGACAAAATACGCTTAACTGTGACATTTTTATACCTTTCTCTTTAGAATGTAACGAAACGTGTGTTTTATTGACACTTAGCAGCTGCCGAAATTTTGTAAATTGCAAATTTATTATTAATACACCCAAGTCGGCATTCGTGAAAATTTCGTTTAGCCAAAAATCGAACCCAAATTTCATTGATTGAAATTGACCAATTTTTGTTGATTATTTTGCACTTATTTTTGATGATGGCTGTTATTTAGAACAGTAGTTGGTAAGTACTGAGTTTGTGGCTATTTAGTTGGATACTACATCGTTAATTATTTCTGGTACGAGTTACTAATGTGTGTAGCAAGATGTAAGCCAATATCGGGGGCATTGAAAGTTTATCATTGTTGATTTTAAACTATCTCCATTTAGCTTCGTAATACTGAATTCTTAGCAATTGGCATTCGCCGCCTGGGCTACACGACGAAGAAAGTAACACGCTTTCATCACTCATTTCCAGGGAATAACCGGAACCGAAATTTACCGGAACCGGAGCCAGCAACCGGAACCTTCTTTTTAAACCGGATCCAGCACCGGAACCTGGTCTTCGAAACTTATATATACGTAGTAAAACACATGTAAAATAAGCAAACTGTGTCAAATTGAATGTAGTTTTAACACATGGAGCGTAGACTAAACACTTTCGCCCTGTCTCTAGCCGCCCCGCTCGCTTTAATGGATATACGTTTGTTACATGCTATTCCTTGGGAAACTTGAAATTATTGGTTTATATGGTTCTAAAAGAAAATAAAAGAAGGTGTACAATAATTCCTGGTCAGTAGCCAGAAGCAATGTTTAGGCTAGCGTTGTTAACCAGCGCCCTTCAGCTAGATGATAATGATGGCTTTCTGATCAAAATGTTGTATATGAAACAAACTGTGATACTGCTCGCACAGTTTCAATAAATACAGTGTTCATTACCAAGAATGCGGTTTCTGGCTGCGTTGCATATATGTTACTTTACTCCAATGTAGACTGATATACAAAGTTTGCAAGCGTACTGGCTGGTGCTTGACGCAATTTATTTTAGCCAAACTTACAACATTATGTACATATATACAAAAATCCATACTCTGTTACCTAGGTGCACCGGCTTCATTCTAACATACACCGCAGACTTCTGAAAGGGTACAATAGCTGCTACCTACAAGCATCGACTTGGCTTTGTTTTATTAGCCAACTCCTGCAGAGTCAAAATGAAAAATTTATACTGAAATTATGTGTCCTACGCGTCACTGGGCAACTTGGTGACTTAATCTTCTTTTGTTTGGTTGTCTTGGAACTTGATCATTGTGCATATATTGCAAGTTTGGACCACTGATGAAGCAAAAATTTGGAAAATTTTAAACAAAATTTCTAAACCCAAATTCCTGTTCCGGTATGGATTTTGCTTTTTGCCGGAGCTGCAACGGGAACAAGATTTTAGCCGGAACCGAAATTCTGGTTACTCGATGCTCATTTCCTACGACCAAACCAGCCACCATAATCGATTGGTTTCTCTCTGAAGGATATTGTGAAATTTCTTAATGCACCGATTCAACAAATCGTTTTGATTTCGAACTGGTGCTCACCAATAAAACTTGTTAGACGGAGCCCACCAAAGGAAACGAATCGTCCACTCTTTTAAACATCGCTCAGTAAAGGGAAGGGCTTAGTCGTTTTAATGGCTGGGGCCACTGGCTATTTACTTGATGTGATATATATTACACTTCTCGTCGAAGGTCAGACAATGTAGCATTACGAAGCACAAAATAGGTATGTCTTCAGTTTCGCATTGAACACAGCAGGTGTTCTGGTGTCACGCAGCGACGCAGGAATGTTGTTCCATAATTTTGAAGCCAGATGGCGAAACCGCCTTCCGCTAATCCGTGTCGGCTGAGCTTCAACGATTAGCCTTACCAATACAACGTGACGTCTGCAGCGGTTCAACCGCGATCTCTTTTGACAGGTACACAAGTGCGTTTATTAAGCATAGTGAATTACTACCAGCAGTTTTAAAATAAGACGAAGGCGTGCCGGTAGCCAATGGAGTTCGCGAATTAGGTTGGAGGTGGAATATCGCGTGTCTATATTATACACAAACCTGTCAGCGCATTTTTGGACTAGTTAAACCATACAATCAAATCGGTAGGACAACAGGCTATCAACGAATTACAGTTGTCTGGATGCCTCGTGACGTGTGCAATTACCAGAGCTTTGGCAGACACCTGCGATAGCCAGGGACGAACTTTTCATAGATTCTTTAGAACGGCCATGCAGGATCATACGATCGATGTTACTTCTGGTAACATGGCAAGCGATTCGTCAATGACAACACCCAAGTTTCGTACGGTGGGAGTATGGCGACAAACGGTCGCTCCGACGGTAACTGATAGCTAGGACTTCGTCGTTGAGTTAAGTGTCGTCGAGCTAAGTGTCGTCGAGTAGAAAAGGGGAAGGAATGCTATGACTTCGAGTTTATTAGTGTCGTTGAACGCCAAGTCACTGGGAGGCATTCAAAACCTTACCGTAGCAATAAATTTTGTTACGGATAGCCGACATGACACAAAGGATGCGCCACTCACAACGAGTTGAAGGTCGTCAGCGAAAGATATCTGCGAGAATTCCTGGAAATGATTCAGCGCAGAAGTTAGGGGGGCGCATAGCAGGAGAAGAGCAACGACCCGATAACCAACCTTTGCAGAACATCGCATACTACATGACGGCCGGTCCAGGATTGTCAACGCCGAGTGAGCTATCGGCTGAAAATGAGCGTAGCCACGTTAGCACAGAACTATCCATTTACTTTTCGAGACGTTCAAGAAGAATGTCGTGGTCGACAGTGTCGAAGGCAGCCGATAAGTCTAATAAGATAAGGACGGAACAGCGTCCAGGTTCTTTAGCATTCCATAGTTTGCTGTTTACCGCAATCAACCCTGTTGAGTGGCTAGCCTGTAGACAAACTGGATATGCATGAGCCGTCTTTATGTGCGTACACCTGGGTTGCTCTTCTGTCAACTCAGTTCACGATCGTAGAAGTGATGAACACGAACAAATCACGATTTTTCCTTATGTACACGTACACGATTTGCGATGCAGCATCGCGTAGGCGCTGTTCCATGTACAGTACTCGCCGCAATTGACCACTGCTCGCTCGCGACTCGCTCGTTGCTCGCTCGCGACTCGCTCGCTACTGTAAAGCTAATGTTCGTTTGTTATTTGTTTATAAGAGTACATTAAAAACATAAGATTCGAAATTTCGTCACGCCATGAGTCATCGCACAGTATATTAAATATGTAACGGTTATGTGCCACAGTCTTGTTTTCCGTCGACTGTACTGGCGTTATATATACGTACGGTGGTGTACATAGGTTAAGTAGCAAGATTTAATACATATTTATATTTATACATAGCATGGGTCTAATATATCACTTAGTTTTACTTTTATATTTGTTGTTATCCACCAACCGCGCTAACATTTGTATTATTAATTAACGTAATTATTGTCGACAATTTATACGTTGCTGTTAAGTTGTTAATGCAAATTTCAAAACAAGGCTACTACCACATGATTCTAGAACATACATGTGCTAATAACGAGCTTGTTCCAAAAATTTTTTTTTCGCATTTACTTGTGAATCGACACGACACGTTATACATTGCGAATCGACACGTTATACATACAGTAAAATGAAACAAAATCAATTACATATACCTAATGTTCACTATGCTGATTACTAGAATTCACTGTCGTATAGGTCCCGCTTTGGCCCGGCTTCATACAGCGTGAAAAATTGGTTTACATGGTAAACTGCCACATTTCAGCTTTAAGTAAAAATTTACAACTACATATGTACAAATCCGCATGTACTTTATAACTTGATCTAACAAATGAAAACATTGCAAAGTAGTCGCGGTTGCTCTTATCATAGAGTAAAACAGGCGTGCGGTAACTACTACTCCATACTCCGCTGTAATGTGAAAATACAAATTGCGACGCGAATTCTACGAGTAACCAACGAAATTATTTAGACTGACGGCGCAAATACGCATCAATTATTATACGAACACAACTTTCCAACACTTCTCCTCGTTCTCTGAGCCTTGTGCAGGAAATCTGGACAAAACAACTCCCTTAACATACGTCAGCTTCTTCTGACACAAAACCTCTTTGCCACGTGTTCCGGTACAATTTCGGCCCTTCATTTCATCAGGTTTGAAGTATTTCTTCACCAAGCTCACTGCAAAATGCGATCGCGACTGAGCCTTTTTCTGCGCTGATTTTATATCTTTTTCATCTAATAAGTTGGTCACTGCAGGAGTTGTCATTGCGCTAGGGGTCTGAGGTAAACCAGGTGCCAAGTTTTTCGAAACTGGCGTATGCAAGTGCTTCTCGTAGCTGTACCCCTGTGAATTAGTACTGAGCGTGGCATAATCAACAGATGTCGGCTGCTCCGATGAAATCTCGGTGAACCCACCAATCTGGTGACATGCAGAGTTATCAGAAGTGCTCACCGCGTTCAAAACTTCGTGGTCTGCATTACCTTCATCGATAACTAAACTATTGCTACTGTCAGTACGATCACAAGACGCCTCGCGTTGATCGAGCAGTGCTTTCAGAATTTGTGCATGATCAGCTTGCGTTCTAGCAATTGCAGCTAGCTTTTCCGACAACACGGTTTGATTAGCTTTAATCATTTCAATCTGGTCAAGCACTAAACGAAAATTGTCGGTAGTGTCTTCGAGTAGTTGAAATATTCATGGCCGCTCGAATGCTGCTAGCGAGTTTCACTGTCTGAGTACTATAGCCTGAGATATTTTCATCGTGCATTGCATCATCAGTTGAACACGGTGGGTAACCTGCAAATCCATACAAACTTACTACTCTCTGCTAGACCACATGTATACCTGAAACTTGACACTGCTGAGTCCTGATCAGTCCTAACCTAACCGTGTCTGATTGGTAGACCTAACCCAACAGTCGTACACTTACTTTTGTTTACAGTACGTGCATGTTATGCATTGACAGCAGCCGGGATATTAATAAACACAACAAAACAATAACCGGCATAAAATTCAATATGGTTGCTATAACACTCTAATCGATACGCAGACACAGCATGCAGCATAAGGCTTGAACCGGCTTGGCCACTGGCGAACAATATCAAAGTGTCGAGTCGGAAATTTCTGGGTTTCAATACTGGCTGACGTTAAACTTGATTAATGGTGTAACAGATGCCTAAATACTAAACCGGTACGGGGTCAATCCTCATGTTCTGACTCCCAACCCCTCAAGTTAAAAAAGCTAATGTTTCCCCTTTAGCGAGAAATGTTAACCCAGAAAACATACGTCGGGGAGCAAAAAAGATCGGAATCAACCGTCCACCCCATAAGAAAATTTTTTTGACCAACAGGGTTACACTTTGGTCTCGCCACTACCCCCCCCCCCCCCCCGACTCGGGATCATTTATCCCCCTGGCATAGCAACCCGCCGGTTATGTAACAAACTGTGAAAACTAAAGTGTAATATGATTGTGAACATGTTTGAACCAGATAGAAGGAAGAAGAAGGAAGCCAATATTATTTACCTTTGGCTTATTCATAATTGCGATTTAAACTGAAACAACAATAATCACTATCAGTGGCATACCTGGGGAACTGAGACGTCATCAGCCGGCTGGAATTCGTGATATTTTTATGCGGAGGCCTTGAAGGTACTCAATGGCCCCCAACCAAATTGTTGTGTTGGTAACGGGTATTGATGACAGCCCAGCGCTCTACATAGTAAGTATCTAGGAACAGAAATCGAGCAACTCAATTCCCGTTCCGCCGCTGCATATTAGAATTTATGAAAACGATTATTTCACTAAACACTTTCAAAATGAGTCTTACCAAGAGTGGATAACGGGGAAGAGTATGATACTTCCCTGTTATTACACGTAAAACCAAATTTGATGACACTTGCGCTTTCGGCCCGACCCCCCCCCCCAATTTTTTTGGGAAGGGGGGGTCGAAATTGGAATTTACAAAAATTCGACCCCCCCAAAAAAAGGGGAGGGGGATAGGCCGAAAACGCCCGTGTCATCAAATTTGGTTTTACGTGTGATAACGGGGAAGGGTCATACTCTTCCCCGTTATCCACTCTTGGTCTTACCACACTCAAAGCTAGAGCTGAGTGAAGTTACTGTAGAGTTGTCGGTGTCCCGAAATTTGGGCATTGTTTCAATAGAAACGTTTGCCTCACCGCTGTGTACAGCACGATACTCTTCCTCCTTCATTGCCGATTCGGTGCCCATCGCCATTGCTATAGCCCACTGCTTAGACTTCTTTGTTTGAACATACACCCAGGTGCCTGGCACTATATCCACTAAATCAAAATCTTTTGTGGCTACGCCTTCACTACCTTCACGAGACATCATAATTTTAGAAATGCTTTGAAATCGTTTAATAGAAATATTACCAATGTTTTGATTCTTTTTATACCACTTGAGTAACATATAAGTATTACTGCTATTTTATAATTGCGATATAAACTGAAACAACAATAATCACTATCAGTGGCATACCTGGGGAACTGAGACGTCATCAGCCGGCTGGAATTCGTGATATTTTTATGCGGAGGCCTTGAGGATACTCAACGGCCCCCAAACAAATTACGGGCCCATTAAAATATATAAAATCTTGGATCCGCCATTGACAATTGTTACAAATTAATGGCAACAGTGCACAGCACGCTTTAAAATTGCGTAGGCCCTCCTTTATTGTCTAGTACCATAGGTATAACTTTTAGGATGTGTTGTATATACGACCTACACTGGTTTACAGACATATGTTCTCGCCAGAATTGTTTAATTCCTACTATCAAGTCTTGTTTAGTTGTAGGTTTAACCTGTTTCCGCAAATATTCTTTGAGCTGATGCCAAACACATTCTATGGGATTCAAGTCCGGAGACTCTGGAGGCCAAAAAGCTGTTAAAATATTATTTTCAGCAAGATAATTTTTAGTAAATCGGCTAATATGCGTTGGCGCATTGTCATGTACAAGGAAGCAATGGTCGGTATACGCTTTGAGCATGAACGGCTTCAGAAAACTGTCTAATATCATACAGTACATTTTGGAATGCATTCTTTTGTTACCATCGAATATGCATATGCATGTCGCGCCATTCCAACTAATTCCTGCCCAGACGTGCATCTTGACTGGGTGTTTTGCAATACTGCGGAGAGCCATTAGCTTATCACCATTTTTCACAAATGCACGTCTCATATGTCTTTCTAACTGAATCGTCGATTCGTCAGTAAACACATGCTGCTTAAATAATTCGTTTTTGTGTACTGCTTCGATACAGAACTTTAATCGTTTTAGCTTGTTGGTATCTCTAACGATCTGGCAATATTTCACGCTTGCATATCGCCAGCCAAGTCGCCTCCTTATTCGAGAAATTGTTCTTTCGCTTGGGATTTCAGATGTTTCAAATTTGGCGGCCAACTTTTTCCTTAATTGATATGCTGTCATTTCATTGTCGTTCAACATTAAGTTATAACTGTACTCTGCGAACTCAGAAAAACAAAAGGGTCGACCGCTTCTCTTCTTATCGTAAATATGGTGTCGTTCCCTCAAGCGTTCAATGCACAGTTTTACAGCTCGATATGTAGTACGGTAGCCTTCATTTTTCAAAATGGAAACGATGGAGCTGTAAGGAATGTTTTTCTCACTAAGTTCGGATATTCTGGCTCTACAGTAAGGAGGTAAAACACGCAGTTTCTTAGTTTCCATAAAAATTATTTATACGCCGACGAAATTTAAAAATTATAAATTATACGACGTAAAATTATTAGAATTGTACCAATCTTGCGTAAATACTGTTTGTGCAGTACCTAGAAAATATGTATAAACGTTAATGCAAATAAGAAAACCTCAACTGTAGCTGTTCTAACGATAGGCAGGGACGCAGCAACAGCAGCGGGGGAGGCTGGGGGCCCTCCCACCTTTTGGCCAAACCCGTTATAAGACTGACGCCATTGGCGATTTTTCGCCATGGGGTTCACCGACCAATCCCCTTTTGACACGATGTACAAAATGCTGTTCGCGAACAGCGCGCCGATTTTAGTATCCTATTACATTTGCGAATTTTTGGATATGATGAACGTTTGCTGTCCGATGACCGAAAGGCCTGATCTCTGTTAGTCTAACATACTAAGACCGTTTGCTATTTTATCCAATTTGAATTCGCTGAACGCAAATGGGGGATTCTGGAAATGGGCCGTTTCCTGTTCTGGTAACACAATATGCGATCTCAAATCGGTTCCTGTACTTTAAGACATTTTTTCAAACGTGCTGCGCACTGACCCTAAATCGCGGTGGCCGGGCCGACCCCCAGATTTAAGGACGAATGTGACCTCACGGATAGATATGTTGCAAAAAGTGAATTTGAAAATGACATAATTATTTATCAAACACCACTCTTTCACGTAAGAAGTGTACAGTAATTCATATTGCTTAGAAAATAAACAACGTAATACGGGAGGGGCAACCACTGTTTAGACTTAGTACTGGAATCTTGGCGACGTGCACAGGGTGTGAATTCGGAGAACGATAAATGAGAAACTATATATAACTGTAATTGATATGTCAAAACAAAATATTTTCGGAAAAATGTAAAAGAAGCGCCAAAGTTGAACAAGATACAAAATAGAACAAAGTCTTATATTAAAGAACAAAAGGAGAGAATCTGTGCCCACTATGTGAAAAGAGAAGTTAAATAATACATACACATGTATCTATGTTATATGTATTTGTATTACGAGTGATAAAGCAGGTATAAACGCCAGTTCTCTTCGTAAAATATTTTATATAAATATTTTTGATTTATATTTTATATTTTAAATATATACATATTTTTAAAGTAATAACACGAATCTATTTATGTATTCTGGTGTGTTCGCTTAACTCCCGCTGAGGAACAAAATACATTGAGCTTGAACTATAGTATACGTGCTTTGGACGCGTGTTTGAAATCCAATTACAATGCCGGTTTTTACAGTAATAGCAACTTAACGTCCGCAGGCAATATGAGCAATTTAATGCACGTGGACAATGAGCAAAATATCGTACTGATACAATAGTTACTTACATGATAAAATACTGCTACTGTGAATGTATCGCATTCGAACAGAGTGTACCACAGTTGAACAGCTTATAAACGCTGAATGCCATTGGATTAACACCTAAAGTCTAATTGATGGGACCACAAGGTGGCACAAACGGAAATGCTTAGTTTATAATTTCGACAGCCGTTACAAAAAAGACCCACCAAGTTTTCAGGATATGGCTCACTACACAGGGATGCTATGTTATTGATGCCTCTACCCAGAGGGAACCATCTAGTCGGTTCATCAGCAGCGCTGATAACTGGACATGCAGTATTAAGTCCGTTACGGGTACCCACTACCTGCGGGCTCAAGATTTGGGCCCGTACCCGTACACTCTCTATATAAAGTAATTTTGTAATATATGTACACATTTTCCTAAGACAGAAATACTTATAATGTTTTGTTGTTTTGTATGTGTATTATTGTTTTCAGGTACGATTTTTTTGAACAGTATCGGTAACGCAAATAGCATTTCAACAACATCCGGTTGTAGCGTTAACAGTGTCAGCAACAGCAATATTATTTGCACAGCGCTCGGCCAACAGCTTCATATCGTAACGTCGTCATTGTCGTGTTCGCCTGTTGTCACCACGGCAACAGGAGCAGCCGCAGCTCTTGGAATTTCTCCGACTAGACCACCGCTAAGCGATAGCGTATCGCCTGCGAAGAAACAACTTCAAGCATCCTTAATGGTTTCGCCAGGTTCTAAAAGTGCGAATTCCGACGGTAGCCGAGGAACAGCGTCTACGACAGGCTGTAAATTTTCTGGCCAGAGCACTTCCGGCACTTCACCTTTAGAATATGCTACTCCAACGCCGTTGAATGCGGACGATGCCGCGTCCACAAAACAGCAAAACAAACAGCCACCGCGGCAGCAGCCGATTGATATCCAACAGTTGAAGGCACAGCTTCAACGCCAGCTGGAATTTTATTTCTCTAGGTACGCAGGTATTGTTTGAAACCTTTGTGTAATTTTGCTCTTTCACTTCAATTTCTGCGTCGTCCGCTGAAAACTGGACGCTAATTAGATCTTTAGAGACCGCGTAGGGTAAGAAATTTTGAATTCGACAATGCAATAGATGTAATAGTATGTCATACCGAATAATAATTAATCATTTGGAACAACATAAAATCACTGTGGTTTTGATTCCTGTTTATTCACAACGTGCATGAAACAGGACGTCAGCTGAAAAGCAAAATTGGTTTCCAAGAAACAAATGCGTTGCTAAGAAACAGAGCACAGATTAAAACGCGAAGGGTTTTCTTCAAATAATGAGAGTAGAATTTGAAATAATCAAAGTATCTAAATTGGGGCGTTTTGACAGACCCTAGCGTTTAGGTAACGGCCGACCAGAGATGATCTGTTTATGTTTCACTGGAAACGCGAGCGTTCTTTACCATGGGTTTGCTTTTCGTTTGGTTCTGTTTCCCATTATGTTTTTTGAATGCTGAGTTAGCGAGTGAAACGAGACCACCGAAGAATACTTGCTAGCCGTTACAGTGGTGAAATTTGACAATGTCTGTTATTGGGGTTTTAAAGGTAACACGCATAACTCAACATTGGCTGGGCGGATTTATTCGCGCAATAGCTCATTTTAAAGCTTGAAATCTCTATTTGTGCCCTTTAGTTACGGTGCAATGACGGTTTTTAACATATTCTCTCCGAAAAAATGTGTCAAAGGGACTCATGTGGGTCGCAAAGGGCCCAAAAATAGCATTATTTATTATAACTCGACAACCTGTGCAGATATCTGAGTGAAATTGGGATCTTTTGTAGAGAATATAAGACTGTACTTAACGCTTTGCAATGGGGTTCTCTTAGGATGTATTCTTTGGGTCAAAACGGGTTCTAAATTAGGCCCATGAGACCCAAAATGGTAATATTTGGTATATGCCCCAACCACTCGAGGTACATAGGCATGTTTGGTCTCGTTTTGTAGAGCAATTCATCCTCTATGTAGCTGCGAATGGTGCGCTGCCATTGTCATTATTTCCGTCCAGGGTTGGGTTAAAATGGGGTTTTCAGTGGACCCACGGGACAGAAATACACGAAAATTGTAATATCATCGCAAGCGCTCGAGCTTTTATATAGGTGTTTTTTGATCTCAGTTTGCAGAACAAAATCTATGGTTGATCTTGTAATTTGATGCTCAGTATAGCCGTGCACACCTCTCGAAATTATATATTTAGCACTAAGAATTCATCGCCTTGGCGATAAGACAATATACAAGTAATATACATTGTCTGGCTACTTTGCAATTTCAGCTCTGGTTTCGATAGTTAGTACCTATGTGTAGTATGCGCCAGAAATGACTGTCACCTCTCTAGCAACCATCGAATGAACTGTATTATGTTTCGAACAATGAACGAACATCGGTCATTTCTGGCGGGATGTATACATAAGACGCGTGCAGGAATATACGATCAATCAACTACCTAATCGAAATCCTTATTTGTCTAGGGAAGCGTAGTCATGTGACTGTTTTATATGAATTTTCATAGGTTCGAAATATTCTATAACCATTCTGATTTTAATTTTACCGTCAGTACATGCGCTGAGTTGACGTAGGTAGATGTACATATATTTTGTCACATTTTATATCTTATCCTTTACCGAGACAAATAAATGCAAATTGCTTGCGAAAAATCAACGAATACCGCTATAACAGCAGGTAATTTTGCGCTTCAATTCGCTTCTATATCTATCTAACTGTACCAAAAAGGCGTTTTAAGTAATTTTAACGATTTGCTATTAATTATTAATATATACATAACTTTGGGTTTTCAATGGATTGGGTTGTATGTATGTTACATTCGTTTTATGTTCAGACAACTACAAATTCGGGGCATTGCACAGTACATCTAAGCTTTCCCAACTCAATGGAAATCACTTGACGAGCTGAACTGGGGCGCTGAAACCAAACAGAAGCATGAGTTCCAGGTCAAACTGGGCAAGTCGGCGGAAAAAGCGAAAGGCTATAAATTATATTGATTCACAAATAATACTGAAATGCGACTTCTTGGAGAGAAGCCACGAGCCCCTGGTTCTATGCGCTTCCGGAGAAGAGACTATTAGTGCTGTAGCTCTAATGAAGCTTTAGAAATAGGTTTTGGCCCTAGTTACCCAATAAGTTGGTTTACATGGGCAATTTTGGTATCAATCGATAGGTTTTGTGGAAAGGAGTGGAATGGTATCCGGTTGCGGTTCCTGAGGTACCGAAAAATTGTCGATCTCAGAAATTAGTCATTACATTTAGCTTTTTCCACTAAGCATTAACGTGTCTACGATTTTGAGTGATTATGAATCCATGCGTACTGAGCCAGTGCCGGTGCTGAACTTCGTCGTTTTTCTCTATTGTAAGGTTGAGCCGAGTTATAGAAAAACCCGGTCAAATTTGGTCAATTTTTCGAAAAAAATGTGGGATTTTTTGAAGATACACTATTTTTTTATTTTTTTGAACTAACGAATGTACCAGGGAATAACCGGAACCGGAACCAGCAACCCGAACCGTCCATTTAAACCGGATCCGGAACCGGAACCTGGTCTTCGAAATTTATATATAGTAAAAAGATGATGAAAGAATTGAAGGTATATTGGATTTAAAATGCATTAATAATAACTTTTACGTTAAACTTAATGTATTGCGATGGTATTATTGCCTTTCTGAAACTTTAAAGAGACTGAGGAAGCTAATAAAAATGTCTAATTATCGATCAAATATGTCGGTTTTTGGACATTCAGAGCAAAAAATGTCTTCCACTATACACCATTGCGTATACTGCGTCAAATCGAATGTGCTTACAAAGCTTAGAGCGTAGAATACACACTTTCGCTCTGTCTCCAGTCGCCTCCCTTTACTACACATACGTTTGTTGCATGTTCTTCTGTAGGAAACTTAAAATTATTGGTTTATATGATTCTAAGAGAAAATAATAGATAGAAGGTAATTTTCTGTATCAGTGGTCAGAGACACTGTTTAGGCTAGCGTTGGACAAACAGTGTCCGTCAGTTAGATCATAATGATAACTTTCTAATCACAATGCTATAAATAAGACACACTGTGGTGCTGCTCCCACAGTTTCAATAAATACAGTTCATTGCCAAGAAAGCAGTTTCTAGCTGCGTTGCAGATAACGTTAGTTTACTTCACTTTAGACTGATTTACCAAGTTTACAAGCGCACTGGCGGGTGCTTGACGCAATTTATGTTAGCCAAGCATACCCTAAGTACTTCTGCGTAAGCCATACTCTGTTACCGAGTTGGACCGGTTTAATTCAAACGTATCCCACAGACTTCTGGATGTGTAAAATAGCTGCTACAAGCATTGACCTGGCTTTGATTTAACGAACTGCTGCAGGTTATTATGAAAAATTTCTGCTCTAATTATGTGCCGTACCTACGTTTCACACGGCAAATTGGTTAGTTAATATTTTCTTTTGCTTGGTTGTATTGGAGCTTGATCATTGTATAATATATATTACATATGTTTGGATTACAGGATGAAGCAAAAAACGGAAAATTTCAAACAAAATTTTTAAACCGGAATTCCGGTTCCGGTATGGTTGTTGCCCTTTCCCGGAACCGCAACAGGAACACGATTTTCGCCGGAATTGAATTCCGGTTACTCCCTGGAATGTACGTATTGAACACACTGAGCAGGCATGGAATTACGACAGCCAGTATTAAATTTTGTCAGATTAATTAAACTGGATTACTGCACCACCGTGAGAACTCATTAAACCACCACTGAATTAACAAGTTATGTCAGGCCATGCATTTAGGTATATTTTGGCTTCCCATCGTCTATGTCGGCTCCCACCGTACATGTATTTTGAGTTGACTTTAAAAGTAATAGTTCTTACGAGCAGCTGGGCAATGTATTTCTATTAATTGTTATTTTTCTTCACGTATTTGCCATAAAATGACATACGAAGTGTGAATGCATGATGACACGATATCATGCCACAATAAGACCTCCCAGCGTAACCTGGGGGTATCGTTATTCGAAAGGTAACGTGGAAGATACACTTCCAATATATATGTTTTTCATCTGGATGGTATTCAATGTTTCTTGTGTACTATTTTGAATACAGGCTGGCAAAGTTTCTGTTAACTGTATGCAATTGGCTTACAATCGTGTTGATATTAAATATTTCAAATATTTAAAAAATTTTTCAGTACCTAGAAACAATTCTCTTTCGTTATTTAATCATCGAACTTTATTTTAGAGAAAATCTGTCCACGGATTCTTATCTCCGATCTCAAATGGACAATGATCTATACGTACCAATCAAAGTTGTCGCTAGTTTTAATAAAATACGCCAAATGACGCACGATCACGATCTGATTGTTGAAGTATTGAGAGGTTGGCAACAAGTTTATTTAGTTGTAACGATCGTTTTCAGTAATTGATTCAGTCAATATTAGGGTCTGTCTATCGAAGTATAAACAAATACCTGCAGCATTATGATGTTTTTTATTGATTATACTTAGGTTTTTTTACGTTGTAATCTTCCTGAACATTTTTCAAAACGGTGACGACGAGTGTCTAATGATTACAGAAAATAATAGTGGTGCTAAAAAGTGTTATATTGTAAAGTTTTCATCTTCACATGGTGGAACTTTGGCAAGATTGGCTCGGGAGCTATTTTAGTGCCAACGCGGCTCGAAAAGCAGTATCTGGTCGAAATAATAATTATTTCCTTTGGTTTTTAGAATCGAAAGATGTTCAAGTGGACGACTCTGGGCAAAAGGTGCGCCCTTGCCACAAACGGTGCTCTCTAATTTTGCGCGAAATACCAGAAGGAACACAAATGAAGGTTACCTTACACAATATTATGCTGTTTAGATTGGTACCGGTGAATCAAAAATAAATCAGCTGGCTTACTGTAATACCTAATTAACTAATAGTTTAGCAACCTCAACTTTAACACAGGCGAGTCGGTGCTAATGACTAGATTCTTCGCCGGTGCGATTGGGTTTCTGCAATTTTGGGATCATACTTGAGGCCTGTTATTGTGACCAGTGCTCCTATAGTTCTCCCAGTTAATATTTGTGAACCTACATAGTCTCGACATTTGCATATAAAATCATCGTTTATCAGTTCAGACCAACAGAATTAGCTACATAACAAGGTCTCCAATCACCTTTTCTTAGTGCCGTGTTAGTCACATATGATTTTTTATATATTAGGAATATCATTTATTTGCTCGGAACAAAAAAACGAATCCTTGGTGCCGAGGGGCGTGAAACACATAACCTTCTGGGTTGGTTGGATATTATTACAGCGCGCTAGGCCACTCGGTCATCTTTTGATAATGTGTCCTGCATTGCATTGCGGGTAATTTAAACTGTGGTTCGGTTTTTCAAAGAGGTCTGACACTACAGAGGCTACACATATTCTAATCTTGATATTTAAGAGCGGGTAGAAAGTATTTAGCAGCAATAAACCGGACCATTAGTAATAATAATAAACCGGACTAATTATGACAGTAACAAACACTTAAAGCTAGCTACCCGAATTTCGCGGTTACAGCAGCTAAACCGTTAAAAAGAACTACTCTTTTGGAAAGTCAAATTTGGATTACTTTGTTATACTCCAGCCCATGCGTCTTTCTAGTTTGTTCAACGCCTGAAAAAATAATCATAAAAGATTGCTTCAGCAGTTGTTAAGTTTACCCGACGCCACTTCGGCAAAGGTACATAATATAATAGTTGCTATTACATACCTAGGGCAAACTCAACGGCTAAATATTTAATTAAGCAACAGTTCCTTGCTATAACTTCGTATAGTTATCAGAATTTCGTAGCATTATTTCTATGCTAAATAATTTTAGTATACTTTATACGATGTTAAAATAATATGTATGACTGCTGTCTGTCAGCAAAGACGTGCTGAAGTGGAAGAGATCGAAGATGTAAATCCTGTGAACCGAAAAAAATAGCCCCACATTCGTCTGTTCTTATGAGCATCTGGTTAAGGTCGAAACACATTATTCAGTAATATCTAACTGATCAGAACGTAGTGAAACGCAGTGGAGATTGTGTGTTGCAGGTGTGAAGTCTTTTAAATTCCATCTGTGTGTGTGATCGGCCATAACTCTGGAACGACTTAACCGATTTTCATGATCTTGGGCTCATTCGAACCAGCATAGTCGATTTTCCCTGAGCGTTTTTTGATTTGGGGTCTTGTTCCGGGGCAAGGGTCAAAATGTGGGTTTTTACCCCATTTTAGTACCCTTCACGGAAGCAAAGTTTTTTTATCTTAACTTACGAGTTTTTTTCTCTGGGTGGTTTTATTTCATAGTAAAATGATATATGGCGATGCGTCTTTTTTGTTTTTCGATCAAGACTGTGGTTCTGGATTTTATTGGGTTTGCGGTACCGGGAGTATGGCGCTCCAACGGTTCCTCGACCTAAAATTTGAAAATTTTTTCTGACGTCTTGGGTGGCTGATACGATTTACCTAGGGGGGTTTCGTATGGCAAACTCATTGCCGATGCTGGTTTTGCTCTCTGATCCATGGGTATGGCGTAGCAATGGTTCGGAATAAGAGGTCAAAATGAGGGTTTTTCACCTCATGGTACCCTTCACGGAAGCAAGGTTATTTTTATCTTAACTTTCTATTTTTTCTCGGGACGGTTATATTTTATAGTAAAATTATAAATGCCGACGCATCTTTTTTGTTTTTCGATTAATGCTCTGGTTCGGGAGTTATGGGGTTTGAGGTGTAGCACCTTCGTGGTTCCTGGACCCATAATTCGAAACTTTGTTCTGACGTCCTGGGCGGCTGAAAAGTTTTACTTCGGGGTTTTCGGACATGAAAAAGTCATTGCTGGTGTTGATTTTGCTCTGCGACCCATGGTTCTGTAGGTACTTGGGTATGGTTCATCGACCCAAAATTCCTAATTTTACTGTTACGTCCTGTTACGTTGCTGGTATCTTGCACTCGGTGGTTTTCGGGCATGAGAAAGTTATTGCCGATGTTAGTTTTGTTGTAACTTGTGCGGTATTGTGTGATATCCACATATATATAGCATATCGACGTATGCTATCGACAGCTCATTGGCTGTGTACGCAAAAGGCGTAGGTGCACCTATGCTTCACTACGTTCTGCAATATCGGTAGAGTTACTATTATAGTTTGTTGTGATCACTATTTAATACGTATATGGATTGAAGTGCTTGCATTAGTTTTTCCATATTGTTTGCTGATTGCATGCTTGCTATATATAGGATTTATCATTAGCTCAATTGCTCCAGCAGGAATACTCAGTATGGCAATTTGTGTTTTCGCTATAGCATTAAAGCACCTCCATATAAATTTGTTTCTGTGACACTTTTGTTTACATTTTATAGATACATGTAAATGTATACTTTTGTACATGTGAATTAATATCCACGTGTATGCTAATACATAATATTCACACAGTTTCCAAGAGATGTGATTTCCAATAAAATATTAATGTTTTTTGCAATATAACAACGTATGGTAAAATATGTGGAAATAGTATGGTTAGTGGATTCTCGTCGTTGAGATAAACTGCCAAGAGCAGAGAAAATATAACTGGGAAATTTTTTTTACTTCATTTAGCTAAACTTGGAACATGATTTATGTTGTTATAACCAAGTGTCCAATATTAAAATTTTATAATAGATTATGGCATCATATGTACTTATGGACTTTCTCTTATCCGATGATGTGATCGGTTTTCGGCCTACCTAATCTCCCCATAGTTTATCTTTACGGTATCTACATAATCACCAGAGGCTCCTTTTGCTTTTGCTGTGCTACGGCGGGCAGTCCTTTGAGGAATAGGGCTTAGCCGAAAAAGTACCACAGCATCGGATAACGCAAAGTACATGAGTATGAGCGAGTGTGATACTTTTATACGAATTTACTATAATGTATACTCTACATTGACACCATTAAGTCAACCGTACAAATAACTTTTGATAGCTTTTGATGAATATCATATAAGTTGTTAGCCTTATTGTGCAATAACAATTAACCCTTAATTTTTTTTGGGTTTGGTGTTCTCATCTCATAATCTTGATATAACAACCGCCATGAACTCATGATATTATTTAATCAGTTAATATTTTTAATATTTAGGACGTTGAAAATCTGTTCGTACACGAGAAATGTCCCCGTTTCTCCGAATGTGAATATGCTCACAACAACAGCTGGTATGTGACGTTTGAGTCCGACGAAGATGCTCAAAAAGCATTTCAATACTTAAGGGAGCAAGTGAAGACGTTTCGCGGCAAACCGATAATGGTTGGTGTATTTGTAATATATTTCGAAATAAATTAATTCTTTAATCTTATATAATTTTATTGTTTGTAGGTTGATTTGTTTAAAAAATGGTGAACGAAGTAGTTTCAATTTATCGTAGGCAAACGTTGAATCTAAAGTTTCATATACATTTTATATGCGGGCAATTTCAGAAAATATTTGATATAAACCTGGATAAAATTCATGTTTTCTACGGAGTAATTTCGGACTTAAGAATATTGAATATTTTTTGTTATATTAGTTGTCGTACTGTTTATCATTGAACATTTTGATTTCGTGGAGCATCAGGTTTTCATACTTACATAAGAGATACAATTGTGCCGACTAAAACGGAGAAGCTGGTGAATTTATGATCTTTGTTGCAACGAGTAAGCTTCCTAGTTGAATGGTATAATGGGAATTTCCTCAAAAAATACCAGCTTCTGCAAATAATTACGTTGAAATTTTTCATTTTCTCAGTTCCCATGGTCGAGTGCCTCTGTTTCGTGCCACCTAATGCGCGAGTAAACTTATTGTGACTTTGTCAATCATGCTATTTTGTAATTTTGCATAAAAAATTGTTACTGAACGCTCTTTGGACAACGAAAATTTTTCGAATTTGACTTAAACCGGTTTGTTCGCGAATATCGAGAGCATAACTATACAAACTATTTGCTTGTGACGTCACTTTTGCATTAAATTTGTTCGCTAGTACTGAATAATCCAAATTTAAATGATTACGCATAATGGAACCGAATTTCTTCAAATTGATAACGCTAAAATCTGTTCGAACACAAGGTATAATTTCAGGCACTTTTATTTGATTTTGCCAAATTTCGGTTAGCGAAAAACCGAATGGAATTCGGCGTATTTTCCGTAACAAGGGTTTGTGATGCAATATCGGTTGTTATAAAATAGGATGGTTGGTGGGTCACCTTGAGTTTACTACCGCATAACAGTGTTTGCCATTTTGCTCTAAAAACGGCTACTGTTAACACAAAACATTGACGATGTTATTCTAAACGTTCATTTCGAAACAAAATATTTAAATGGCGGTTAAATTGTTTAAAATGGTTTTGACCTCAGTCATCCATCCTGACGGCGTTTTTTAAATTCTCACATAATTGCTTTGCGGCGTTGTTTTCTCTTCTGTTTGCGTATTCAAATCCTTCAAAAAGGATTTGGTCATGTTTGCTACCGCATAACAGTGTTTGCCATTTTGCTCTAAAAACGGCTACTGTTAACACAAAAAATTGACGATGTTATTCTAAACGTTCATTTCGAAACAAAATATTTAAATGGCGGTTAAATTGTTTAAAATGGTTTTGACCTCAGTCATCCATCCTGACGGCGTTTTTTAAATTCTCACATAATTGCTTTGCGGCGTTGTTTTCTCTTCTGTTTGCGTATTCAAATCCTTCCAAAAGAATTTGGTCATGTTTGCTATAGTGTGCGAACGGTGGTCTTTAGTTTTTTACATTATATTCATGTCGGCGAGTGACAGATCTATAATTACTAACTATACCTGTTATGTTGCGTATTGCAGGCTCGCATTAAAATGCGACCGATGAAAAGCATTAGAAGTTCTGCTCCTGTAGCTGCTCCTACGACCGGTTCTACGAAAGTTCGGATCGGCAACGAGGCTGTTGCAGCTGGTTCGCCCGGTAGCGGAGCACCCCGGCCGACGCCTCCAAATTCACTGGCATTGCTAACCCATGCGGCAAGCAACGTGCATGCTTCCCTTAGCCAGGCAGGTACCATCACTCCTGCCTCAAATAGCTCGCCGTCAGGTAATGTCACGCCTCTTCATCATCTTCAACAGCATTCTCAACAACAACCGTGTTACCATAGTTCTCAGCAACAGCATTTGGCTGCGGCAACAAACGATGCATTGTCACCGGCAGATTCGACCGCTAGCTCAGCATATTTAACGCCCGTTGGGACAATGACGCCACAGCCAGCCGCACCTGCAGCGATGATACAGCATCAAACACAACAGTCGCCATCGCTTGTTAATATCAACAACAACACTGGAGCTTCTAGCGATATAACACCGACTGCTGTGTCGCAGCCAATAGTCTATGATCCTAATGCTGTATTTGTCAATCATCCGTCGTGCCAACTATTGGCGACGGGAAATGCAGCTGCTATCGGCGCTGCTACTCATGTCGCGCTCGTTGCGGCGACAGCCGATTCTGGTGACGGTACAGCAGCGACACTAGGTGCTACTATTCCTGCTGTGGCTGCATCGTCGAGCGCGTTTCATATTGCCGGCAGCGATAAAACGATAAATGGGACCGCTGCAGCTGCTGCCTCTGGTCAATACGGGTATTTGCATGTTGGAGGAGTCGGAACGACTTCGATTGCTTCATTTGAACCAACGCAAAATTTGACCAATGATTCTGTGAGCAGGCTAGACGGTGCCATTGTTACTTGTTCCAGTACTTCGGAATGTGCGGTTAATATTAACAGTAATTCGACCTATGTATCCTCGGATATGAACAATGAAGAAAACGAGACTACGTGTTCAAACATAGATTTGGTCAGAGACCACGCCACTTCAAAAGACAGCGATGGTAATAACTCTAATTGCACTACGGGTAAGAAGCCATCAACAGATAGAAATGTGTTAATTGAAGTTGCAAGCAGTAACGTCACAGGGAATGGCGACAGTAACGCTATGCGGTCGAATGTAGCATGTCACGGTGCAAATGGCACAAATTTTAATAGCGATTCACTGGCTTTTAACAACGCCAAAACTCTAAGTGACAACAAGCTTCATGCAAGACACAACAATAATAGTTGTACGGGTTGTGATGGTTCTATTAGTTGTAGTAGTGGTAGTGATGCGATCAATCTCGATAATAGTACAACCGATGCATTTTACAAAGCCAAAATAGATAAGTCTATTAATAATAGTGTTGGTGGCGGCGACTCAGAGAATGCCGATATTAGCGTTCACAGTGTAAATGATTTTAATAGTACAAACAAGGTGACTACTGGCAGTTGTAACGACCGTAGTATGGTAAAAAATAATAATAGGGCGAAAACCGAATTAAGTTCAACAACAACAACAGCAGCAGCAACGTCTAGTCAGACCAATAGCATTGCAGACCCTAGCAAGAATACCGTTTCTGAGATGTCGCAGGATCATGAAAGTCGATCTGGTATTGTGGATGGCACAGCCACTGTTTCGTTTAACGGCGGTGCCACAACTACTTTGGTCGTAACGAGTAATAGCTGTATCAGCAGCATCGGACAGGGGTTGCAACAGCAAGACTCAAAACAACATTCTGGACAAATACAATATGTGTACGCACTAGGCGATCAGCAGCATCCCATTCAGGCAATGGTAACACCTGCTGGAAATAATTGCAATGTTGCTGCATGCTCCCCGCTTTCGTCGCTTGCAATGTCGATTGCTACTGGCGGAACAGCGACGCCGATTTTTGGCGGATTCCCGACCGGTGGTCTTGGAACCACCGGAGTTCCTGTGAGTGGCAATGTTTCACAACAGCAACAACAAACGCCACAACCGGTAATTAGCCTTGTTGTGAGTGTTTTTGTGCCTACGAATTGCAATATTTTCTAGAGCAGTGCGGGTAACATAATTTAATTATTGCCGTTATTGATACAGTTCTTTATGTAGGTAAGTGGGCTTTTAATTCGTTGAAAATTTGGCGGGGGGCATGGGTCCCGACCTCTGGAACGGAACCAGTGGTGAACAATTTTGCCAGGGACATTAAATGGGGTTGGGAGTGGCACCCTCGGATAAATCAGCAGTCTTCGAAATTTAAGAATTACCAAAATTCAGTCTTTTCATTCAAAAAGTATAGAAATCTCATCAGAAATGCTTCCCAACCGAATCTGAAAGGTCTATTTTTAATCAAAACCATGAAATTTCTAGCTTGAATGTGCAGTTTTAGTAAAAAGATAGGTTAATTATTATTTTTGTGTCAGCTGGACATGTTTTGCCTAGGGAATCCAAAACTTTTGCCAGATGGCACGAACCTGCGGGAACGCATCTCCAATTTGGAGAGCCTATGATAAACGTGCTACGCTAAGTATATAGCATTTCTAATAAAATTAGTTGAGTAAAAAGTTTGTTAAAAGATTTCATGCAAATAAACAGTACTGTATTGTAGTCAAAATTTTAGTCGAATAAACGATTTATCTGAAAGGATTGACATAAATAAACAGTGCTCTATCGTGCTTAAAACTTTAATCGACAAAAATTTATGTCAAAGAATTTATTCTTACAATTAATATACAATATGTATTCTATCTTTGCTCAAAATAAATTGTAGGTGATTAAAAGATTTATCTCAAAAGATTGTCATAAATATACAGTGTTCTGTCGTGCTCAAATTTATTCAAATAAAACATTTTTATCTGAAAGCATTGACATTAGACGGGGCTCTGTTGTACAAAATTTTTAGTTTCCAAAAATTGTCGCTAATTTTAGTCTCTTATCACATTTTCTATCGTGCTAAAAATTTTGGTCGAATAATATTATTTGAAAGCTTTACAATAATTTGAACAAATCATTGACTGTCTCTGTTGACGATTAGCCATATTTTCAAACATAATATCGCCTTATTGAAACTAAGCAAGCACTTTTTCCAGTGAGGGTGCTAAGAGGAAACATAACGGAAATTTCTTTTCCTATCTATTCACACCTCATAATGTTCGGATAATTGTTTGTTCGATAGCCATGTGAACGCTCAGATGCCCGACGCTATTTTGAGCATCAAAATGTACAAAAAGTGGTTTTTAAGGGTTATTTGCCAAATCTGGTATTACGAGTACTAGTTTTTTGCAGCCCTTATCTCACGACATACTAACCTGTAGACCTCTATCCGGAATCAGCTCATCGAGACCATATGGTTCGTCGACTCTTTGCTAGAAATGGATTATGTTCACAACTTACTCATGATTAGTCTCCCACCACCCGCGAGCCGAAGGCTTGCTGAAAATTTTGGTTGTATAGACAAATATTGGGGTAAATGCGATTAAAATAAATTGGCAAACCTGGGTTAATGTTTTTTTGTGGCGGGGGAAGGCCCAGAAGGAATGTCGTAGCCCAGATTGCTTTCCTGTCCCAGGTCCCAGCAGCTGCGGGGCTAAAAATAGCATGAAATTTCATTGTCGCCTCCAGATATTTTCATCTCGCCCAGTTCCCACCGGTATATTTTTGGTAGAAGAAGTTAGCAGAAATATGGTTTTTAATTTCCTCGAGTTATTGTGTGTTGTGCCTTTAAACGACTGTGTTTAAATATTATAGTTTTATAATCTGTAATCCCGCTGGCTATATCATATATACCTTTTAATGGGTTTGAAGGATTTTACGGTCGACGAAGCCGATCTCCAGCATGTAGTTTGTCTTCATTTGTGTGGTTACGTATTTCTGTCATTACTTCAAGATTGGATTTTCTGTGTTTTAGGCTATCGAGAGCGCATCGCGGATATTTAGTACCCCTTAAGGGATACGTGGTCGATGACCCAGATTCTGAACAATCTGTGTTCTGTTGTTTGCTTATGTTATATTAAGTTGCTTTCAGAGCATTTAGAACGGTCTGCATTGATTTTTGAAAGGTTCAATATACTGGTGTGGTCATTTAAAATCCAACATGACTATACCAATATCATGGGTGAACCCAGTTTACCGAAATATTAAACAGTCATGCCGTATCTTAATTTCACGTAAAATCATACAGATAGATGAAAAATTGGTTGTTGTGAGTGGGAATTGTGACACTTTAGTTGCTGATCAGAACGTAGTGAATCATAGTGGAGATTGTGTGTTGCAAGGGTGAAATCTTTTAAATTGCGTCTGTCTGTGTGTGTGATCGGCCATAACTCGGGAACGACTTAACCAATTTTCATGATCTTGAGCTCATTTGAACCGGCATAGCCTATTTACCGTGTACATTCCCGATCGTTATTGATTTGGGGTCTGGTTCCAGGGTTAGGGGTCAAAATGTGGTTTTTTGCCCCATTTCAGAAAACTTCATGGAAGCAAGGTTAATTTTATCTTAAATTTCGAGTTTTTCTCTGGTTGGTTTTATTACATAGTAAAATGATAATTGCCGATGCCACTTTTTGTTTTTCGATTAAGGCTTCGGTTCTAGAGTTATGGGTTTGAGCTATGGCACCATCATGGTTCCTCGACCCAAAATTTGAAACTTTGTTCTGACGTCCTGGGCGGCTGAAAAGTTTCACTTTATGGTTTTTTGGGCATGAGAAACTCATTGCCGGTGTTGATTTTGCTCTGCGACTTATGGTTCCATGGGTACGGGGTATAACACCCCATGGTTCGTGGTAAGAGGTCGAAATGATAGGTTTTCACCCCATTTTAGTACCCTTCACGGAAGCAAGGTTGTTTTTATCTTATCTTATGAATTTTTTTCTCTGATTGGTTTTGCTTCATAGTAAAATGATAAACGCCGATGCCTCTTTTTTGTTTTCGATTAAGGGTCCTGTTCTAGAGTTATGGGACCGTCATGGTTCCTCTACCCAAAATTAGAAACTTTGTTCTGACGTTCTGGACTTCTGAAAAGTTTCACTTGGGGGTTTTCGGGCATGTTAAACTCATAGCTGGGGTTGATTTTACTCTACTATCAATGGCTCCATGTTTACGAGGGTATGGCGTCCACCTTGGTTGGGGCCAGAAGTCAAAATGGGGGTTTTTCACCCCATTTTAGTACCCTTAACGAAACCAGATTATATTTATCTTAACTTTCGAATTTTTTTCTCTGGTTTGTTTTATATCATAGTGAAATGATAAATGCTGATTTTTGTTTTTCGATTAAGACTCCGGTTCTGGAGTTATGGGGTTTGAGGTATGGCACCCTCGCGGTTCATCTACCCAAAATTCGAAAATTCGTTTTGCCGTCCTGAGCGGCTGAAAAGTTTCACTTAGGGTTTTCGGGCATGGTAAACTCATTGCAGGTGTTGGTTTAGTCTGCGAACCATGGTTCCATGGGTACGATACGAGGGTATGGCGCCCCCTTGGTTCGGGGTCAGAAGTCAAAAACAGGGTATTTTACCCATTTTAGTACCCTTCACGGAAGCAAGGTTATTTTATCTTAACTTTCGAATTTTCTCTGGTTGGTTTTATTTCTCATTGCCGCTGTTGATTTTGTTCTGTGAATCATGGGTACGGGGGTATGGCACCCTCATGGTTCATCGATCCACAATTCCTAATTTTACTGTGACGTCCTGGGAGGCTGATAGCTTGGACTTGGGGGTTTTTGGGATGCGAAACTTATTGCCGGTGTTAGTTTTGTTCTAACTTATGCGGTATTGTGTGATATCCACATATAGCGTATCGACGTATGCTATCGAGAGCTGATTGGCTGTGCATACAGAAGGCGTAAGTGTACCTATGCTTCACTACCTTCTGCAATCTCGGTAGAGATACTAGTATAATAGTAATCGTAGATCATCAAAATTGCCATTTTAGCTCCCAAAAGGCTTAGTTTAGGCCATTTTGGTGTTATGAGACCATACTTTTGAATCCATGTCACGTAAAGTGATATAAATAGCTGAAAATGGTTGCTGTGTGAGGAAATAGTGATTTTAGCTGTCGACATAGCAATCATAGATCATCATAATTGCTATTTTTGGTCCCAAAAGTCAAAATTGCCATTTTGGGTCCCAAAAGTGTCAGTTTGAGCCGTTTTGGTGGTATGAGCACATAATTATTTATCCTATGTCATGTAATGTGATATATACAGAATATACGATAGTTGAAAATGGTTGTTGTTGGTGATGGGAAGATTGACTTTGGCTGCGAATATAGTAATCATAGATTATCTGAATTGCCATTTTGGGCCGTTTTGGTGATATGAGACCATATTATTTATCCTATGTCATGTAAAGTCATACAGATAGCAGAAAAATGCTTGAAAAGAATTGAAGACATGTATACTTGCCGCTGGCACAAAAATGAGTTTGAATGCAGGAAACAATGCCCTTAGCGGGCAAGGAAAAGAAACCCCTGGGTGGAAAAAATTCTTCTTATACCGCTGTATTGGAAAAATGTTATTTTTATAGTTTTATTATTATAGTAGTGATCAATCTGAATTTATTGCGACAGCCAGTGTATTGGAAACATGGTTTGATTCATAGTAAATGTTTTAATCGTCCATTCAGTCGCTAACGTCATCCCTGAACTAGGCTAGGAAAATCTAACCCCTGCTGTTTTCCTTTTGTTGTATCATTAGTTTTTTTTTCAAATAAGTAAATAAATATTTTTAAGTACATTGAGTCAGTAGAATGACCCTGTTCTAGGTTAAACGAAACCCCTGAAAGTGTTTAATAGTGTTTTTGTTACATTGAGAATATATTAAACATAGGTTATAACCCAGAAGTTAATGCTAATGTTTAGTATTGTATTGTACAACGGAAAAACATGGGTTTGGCGTTGATTTTGTATAACAGGGTTTAATGAAGATAAAAATGTGTGAATGAATGCAATTATTCATTTCCGTTAAAGTGACCAGGCAAAACAAAGACGGGTTGTACTTAGACCATTTGCCTATCAAATTAAGTATGGATATTTTGTGTGAGAACATTTATTTATTGACAATGTGAGATGATCCCCGTAGACATGCAGATTCAATAAAATTGTTTCGATGTTTCTAGGCACAAACCAGCACAGAAATGGCTCAAGACCTACCTCACCGCCTTAGGCGTGGATGTCCAATACATGGCTTTAAAAAACCACATGTTCCAACGAAACCACTATTAAGGTTTTGACTCCATCCAATCGCCATTTTTATTTTTCGTGCGCTTCGCCGTTTTGAAATAATGTGAGTTCTGTTTTTGATGCAAATAATAAATTTTAGTAATTTACATTCGTGGTATATCTTACGGCAAAAAATATTAGAAGCATATTACAAGCATACCGTGCGACATGTTCCAATAATGCTAATCTTATTTTTAAGCAACGGATCTGTGCAATAGCTGTTTTATGTAATTAGTACTTTTAGGTTAACTCATTTATCGCTCCGAACGTTATCAGTCCAAACTGGCCGAACAATGCTACAGCTATGTTCAATTTGGGCGAAGTAAGTTGAAGCTTTGTAACGTGATGTATGTAAGTGTGACGCGATATTGACGTTTCACAAACATTGTGTTTTTAACAGTGGAATATAAGTAAAATTCGGTGTTTTTGTATTTATCGATTGCGTGTTTTAATGACTTAGGTTGAATTTTCAAACCAGTATAATAAATACATAAAATAATTTGCAGACACATACTGAAGTACTTTTTGGATTAACGCGATGTAAAATGCAGGTTTCTATTTTCTATTAAAATTCAATAATGCTAAAAAATTGACTTAGGTGCATTTGGGTTTAAGATATTGATTTGTACTGTAACCTGGTGTAGATAATATTAAGCTTTATGTTTGTTAGAATGGAGCATAACATGTCCACCTAACTTTTTAGAAGTTTGCTTTTAATGTAAAATGTTCCATCGATTTTCGGGTAGAGAGGACAGTTTTGTCTAACCTAATAGTGTTCAATTCAATACCTTTACCTGATGATGACATGCGCCTTATATCTCGGCGTAGTGGCGGATTCAGGGTCTCACGGTGAGGATGCACAATGGACTTATGTCAAACGGGCAGTTATGTTAAGAAGATACCGCCGATGCAATGCTTCCTCATAATTATTATTCTAAATTTGCCTTAAAATGTTTGTAATAGCGCTAAAAATTTTCGTGCACTTTAGGATGGAGTTTCGGTTACCCCTTGGCCTAACCTCCACCCAGACAATCTACCTACCTAAGTCGGCGGATGTATGTTCCGGCGAGAGGGGGGTCCGACCAATTCCACCTCCGGAGCTGCTGTTGTCTCGGCGGTTCAATTCTTATTCGCAAATGATTCGCGAGAAATTAGCTTTTACGCTGTGTCCAGACTTACAATTGTTGGCTTGAGAATTTCACGAAATTTTACACAATAAAGAAACATAATTGCAAAACATAATTTGACATTATTACATAATTACAAATATATAAATTATTCTCTGCTCTGCCTGGTGTCCTAAGCCAGGATATACTATGAGAGCCATCCGTGAAACCAACAGCAAGCAATATGTACACATCTAAGCACAAAAGGCTGAAAGCCTGCACTTTGTAACAGAATTTATTAGCAGACTCTATGTCTCCGAAACGGAAACTGGCCTGAGTCCAGCGTGGGTACAGCAAAAATTTTTTGGTTTCACGTAAAAATATTTCGGTCCAGACCCACCTGTGGACCCAATAAATCCTTGATTATAATACACGAGGTTTGATTTAGATGAAAAGGAACATAACGTTGTTTGAAATGGAAAAATGTAACATTATAGGTTTTGTGTGGTGGAAATTTTTTGCTCTCATGGACTTAGTATATACAAGACAAAATTTTCGTTCTTGTGCTTCGAAAGTTACCGTCAAGTTATACTGTTGCTGATGAGTCGAATAAATTTGCAAAGATGGTACTGGTAGGCTTTGAAGCGCCGTTTAGCCATGTGCATATAGCATGCAGCCTTGTGTGGTGGACGTCGATTCCCATGAGAGGAGCATGATATCAAGAAAGCTAATGAGTGCAGCGGCAGCAGAAAGTGCTATAATTGTTTTGTTTTATGTGCAAAGTTATGAATGCTTTATATTTTGCAACTCAGATACTAGCAATCAATGGTTATCAAGTCCAAAGCACATATCGTCCTGTTCCGATATCGTCTCAGCGTCGGAGCAGCGGCCGTAGCTCAAGATTTGCAGCGGGTCGCTCCGGGTAAGCGATGTTTTTAGTGTGTTTCTGGGCCAAATCGGCCAGATGTTCGGGTGCAGAATATTGTATTAAGTAAACATAACTAGTAACTCGCAAGCGAGGGTAAAACTAAGTGAACTTGGTTTCACCAAGTTGTAATTTTTTGAAATCACCTTGTAACAGGCTTTCTATTAGATGTGTATACTACGCTAAGACATGTGTAACCATGAACTCATTGAAAAACCTAAAACCTCGTCAACCCTAAACCCGTCGAAACCAACTGAAAACGCACGAAGTATTCGTGTTAATCTTTAGATACCCAAACCACCGTATCCAGTGTAGTGAGCAACCTATGCACACAGTACTCTCGAGAAATGAGTGTCTCCATTCGAACGGACAAATATCCATCATAAATCTAAATTAATTTATTCTCGAACTCTTTTCGAACAAACATCTAAAGGCTCTCGAACAAATTTAAATAAGCGCTCCAAAATTTGGAACACAATTTTGAATTTATCGACCGAACATAGAACGAACTTCGAGCGAACATCAAACGATCAGCACTCATTTCTGGCGAGCACTGTAGAATCTTCTTCATACCGTTTACGCAATATATAACAAAGGTACTGAAGACACATTATATTCTAGCAATCCGGTTCGTTGACACTAAACCCGTTGAAAACATCTGAAAAGGTATAAAATATTCGTGTTGGACTCTAGATAACCAAACCATAATATTCAGCGTACCGAAAAACCTATATATATGGGCCACTCTTGATACCCTGTAAGCAATTAATAACGAAACAAATGAACACTCACCACATTTTGGAAATCGTGTTTGTCGACAGTATATGTAACTCTAGATAGCAAAACCGCCGTATTCAGCGTGATTGATAACGTAATAGACATTCGTTGTAAGGTAACCCACGCCACAACATGCCGAAATTTTAAAAATATCAATTTCTGGCAAAGCGTCGACGAATGATATTCATGCCGCAGCGGCCCAGGGAGTGGTCCCACAAAACTCTTTGTCAGGAAATTTATAGATCTCGATGCGCTGATTCTGATGGTCTTGGTTTTGATACGAACGCGCAAGATATTGGCTGCGAAAGACTGGTATCCATATAGTCAAATTTGGCAAAGAACCCTTAGAAACCTGTTTTCGCCATTTTGATCCTAAAGATGGGGTCGGATCTGTTCGCTTTAAACTAAACGGCACATTCTCATCAGTTTTGCTATCGAGCAAAAAATTTATCGAATCCATCCATCCGACGATGACTTACTAATGACAGAACCAGGCAAAAACCAAAATTTTCACGATTTTCCCCCAGCACCCTCAGTGGAAACTCAGCTCGCTTTGTTCGCTCCGTTTCTGTGACACAATACTGCTTTGTGGCGTACGTCTGGGTAGCTTCAGACGTAATGTGAAAAATATATACATTATTTTATTTTAACTTGGTTACTACGAGCATTTATTGGTAACGAGTCGCGTATTCACAATAAAATGAATGCTATTCGTTCAATGCTCGCTTGACGTTTGAATTTTGTTATTTTGCTGTTTGAAACATGTTATTTCACTGCTCGCCAGATACTTGCTCACTGGAAACGCGACACTTATTTTTGGCGTGTACTGTATTTACAGCCGAGCCTGTTAAAACTATTGTGAACAAAAAACCATCTTAACAATACAATACCTACCGGAAGCGACTGTTGAGCTTTGAGCCAACAAATTTTGTGCGAACATCGAACACTAGAAACAAAATTCTTGAAAATGACTACAGCATTTTTCTTGCGTTCTGTTTGAACAGTACTTGGATATTATTGAAAACAAATTCGTTATTATTTCACACCTCCACTTTCGTAACCCTGTTTTAGGCATTATGTACATTATAAAAATAGCATTGAACCAGGAAGAGATCAAAATATTACAACATTGGTCGGGGTATCCGTTTTTGCTTCGGAGAGTTCCTCAAATGCGTTTTGTCTGTCTGTATCATCAAGATTTTATTTATTATAAATTTTGCTAAACAGCAAGGATAAGGGAAATTAAATGAGGATAATGATGCGGCAGAACTTATTAGCTACAATAAATTCTGGGCGGGGTAGTCGAACTTATGCATGAGTAAACTTAACTTGCGCCCATCGACTATCCTATTTTGTAATAGCCGATAGCGAATCGCAAATCGCTGTTACGAAACAAATGCGGAAATTTCAACGGTTTTTGATAACAGAAAGTGATCAAAATCAGAAACAAGTACCCAAAATTACACCTTATGTTCTAACAGATTTTGACGATTTTGAATTTGCAGTAAAAACTGTTATGTAATGCCTATCAGCTTTTGATTTGTATGATTTGTATTTGTCGCTGTTTGCTAACAAATTCATCGTAATAGTGAAGTCACAAATTAATCGGTTCCTTCATTTAGCTTGTGTGTTCGCGAACGAATCCAATCCGGTAGATTTTCTTCGCAAAAAATTCAAATTTGCCGGATTACTATCGCAGAGCTGTGTGTTAGCGAACAGTTTTGCGCCGGATTACGGTTTATGAAAAACGTTCGGTAACAGAGTTTTACCGAAATAGCAAAATAAGATTGTTGATGGGCGTGGGTTAAGTTTACTGTCGCATTACCCTGAGCATGGGTTACCGTCAAGCTTTCTTGGGTGGTACAAACTATCAGGTCACCAAGAAGAAATAACATTAGCAGACGTAGCAACCACGGTGGCTCCGGGCATACATTTTTGTCTGAGTAGCCCTTTGCGAGATATGAACTAAAATTAAAAAATGCTCTCAAAAAGTGAAATTTTCAAAATAAATTGTGACAGAGCAAGTTTCTCTATTATGGGTGAATATAAGGCTATTTAATACGAGGGCCACGCATTTCGTGATGTTGGTGGCAAACAATGGTTTGCAAAATTTTTGGCACCTCCTGGTTGAGGCACCGGACACATTTTTTTGCATTCCCCGTTAAAAACACTAGCTGTTGACATAAAAAGATGAATTAACGTCTCTGGTGTTTTTTGTTTATCATTTTGTTAACTGCTGTATCAATTTATTATTTCAATATACATCACTAAATGATTATAGAACGCATTACGTATACATAATTTGTTTAGTGTGAATTTAGCATACCATTCGACCAAGTATCGGACACATTCGATCACATAACAAAACTTACAAACGTTCCATCTAGTGATCAATGTAACGTTTAGGGGCTTAAGTGAAACGTATGTCATGCCTTTCTCGATATGCTAAGTCTAAGATTTATGCACATCATATAAGATTCATACTAAGCTAAGCGGATCGCTGCTGCCCCTGCCTTGTCCCCACCCCCGAACTTCCTGCACCAAGCTGTTGTTTTTCTGTTGTTGTTGCTGTTGTGTAACCGTATAACGTACCTGAAAGTGACATGGCCATATAGGTTATCAAACAAATTAGCATTAGCTTCTGGAAGGAACTATTATATCTTTACACTGGAATTAATATGCTGTGGGTTGTTTAAGTATATCTCAGCTTTCAAGTTTCAAGATTTTTTCACGTGTCTATTACTTTTCTTATACAGTTACAGCGAAAATCTCTCAGTCTTCTATTTTATTTGATACCGATGTATTACTAATACACTATTGCCTCCATTTGTATTAAGACATGAGAGTATGCTTCAAAGTGTCGTTAAATATTATGACTTATATACAATGTTAAAATATTAATGTCACACCCATGGATTGTCGTCGGCATACAGGTACGCGTAGTAAAATACTCAAGTAGAGGTCTACAAACGTTTGTCACACGGCATTAATAGCGGCTAATGTATGACTCATGTAAAGGAGCTGCGGGTTCAGTATAAATTACAATATTGAAGATAGTGTGCTACTTTCTAATCATTCAACCAAGCAAACGGTAAAGTTTAGAAATATAAATTTTTGTGGTAACGTTCTAAACGTTCCTTGAAAGTTCCTTCTTTTCCTGTTATGCTTTCAGTACTCGTCAGAAATAATTGTCACTGCCTGGAAACTCGTTTGAAATAAATTTGTTCTAAAATAGAATTTGTTAATTTTCAAATATAGTTTCGAAATCTCGAGCTGACCACTCGCTCGCGCCTCGCTGACACTCGGTTCTGGAAATGCACAACTCATTTCTGGAGCCTACTGTAGCTTTCGTAACTGCAATCCTGGGCAGAAATAAGTCAAAATAATCGATCGAAGTTTCGATCGACTTCGATTAAACCAAATTTCGTTCCATTTCCATTTTAGCGCAAATAAATCCTTCCCTCCCCGCTCTGGCCTACCATCCCTCTGAGGGTACCACCCTACCCCCCCCTCCCGAGCTCCACACCCCTTTTCCAGAATTGAGTGGAATTATCAAAAATGTGGTCGCGACGGGTGATCGTCACATTTTTGTCATCACCCCTTGACGACCTCCCATCTCCCTGTGATGTCGGAGCGTCAGTATTTTTGTCACGCTTATCATGCATATTATTGTTTTTTGGTAACTGCTTTGCAAAACCATGTTTTAGGCGAGGTGGATCGAGCACACATTACTCTCGGGGCAGTCAGTACGATCAGCATCAAAATGCAACAGGAGCTCCAGGCTGTTACAGCTCGGGTGTGGTGGACTCTGTAACGTACAGTAAGACTGTATCATCGAAGTCGAGCAAAAGTCCCGGTGGGCTCGGAGCCGAATCTCGGGGTGGTTCTCATCGAACACGAACCACGTCTGCTACAACACTCTCAGCAAGTGCATCTCCGTATAACACTTCAACTAGTCCGACAACAACGGTTTGCATTACTTCAACCGGAAGCAATGACGCTGTCAAAGCAGGGTCCAGCCAGCGCAACAGCGTGATGACTCATTATCAACATTCATCGTCTCCCTCGTTTAATTCTCTGTCAAATTCGCCAGTGGCCGGAAGTGCCGGTTTGCTTCCAGCTGGCAGCAGTGCGGCAACACCGGGTGCTTTTCAATCGGGGCCATTTAGCGTTACCAACCGGGCGAATCGTCGTTTCAGTCCTCCTCATGGGTAAATTAATTATTCTTAACTAAATTAGTTGTGCATTTATTTACAGTACGACCAGAAATGAAGCGAGCAGTGTTTTACTTTTCTTAGGCCGTGTGATGGAACGTCGATGGACCATTGGATACTTCTGGCGGCTACTATACTTCACTAAATAATATTTAGCTATTATAGCTGTTTAAATATTTAGCTACTAAATAACATTTAGCTATAAATATAATATTTTGAATATTGTTAGGCAGAATTTTTATAGTTGCGAAAAGAAGGTTAGGTACTTTATATCACGTTAGTAACCTGTATAACTATTACACATGCTTGTCACAGCGCGATTTAATCTTTTGGGCTTTTTTGTTCTCTGTTTTAAACTTACAATAATTTATTGGTATTCCTGTGGTTGCCCCTCCATAACATAGCTTGAGGCTTAAAATCAATAATCAATTTTGACATTAATTTTTTAGTATTGTCGGTGTAATATAGAATAGAAGACTAGAATATGTCTATATAGATTGTTGAGTTGTTACAGGCGATGGAGCATTTATATGACAAGCAGTGTGGTTTTGGTTGTGAAAATTGACTCTTATGTGACGTAACATAATGCCTCTTGAAATTCTATGATGTTCAAACTTTTGTAATTTGTATATTTTGACACATTTTGCGTGTTTATTTTCTTTGCTGAAAGAAACGAAGGGTTCTGAGTTTTAAAAATACTCTTAAAATCTCATTCACGTTTGTTTAGTATTGGGTTTAGTATAATTGTCGTTCTGAACTTCCAAGGGGCCTATGGAAGTTCCGTGCTGGACCCTCATAGTCATTGAACGTGGACTGGCCATGACAGCACTCTGTTCGTTTTGTTCCTTTTCGATTACAATATAGTATAGCTATACAGCACAGAATAGCCACTCGAGAGTTAACGTCATATGGTTGTCTTTAGCGTAGTTTAATTCATCGCTTTCTCGGTATTTTTCAGATTAATTAATACTTTTAACACAGCATGAAATTTTAGCACTTGCCGGGAATGACTCGTATTTCGAGCGAGCAAGTGGCTAATAGCTCCAGGCAATATTAAAAATTTACTAATAAAAGTGTAATTCAAAACGATTTGCTTACGAGCGATCTGCGACCAAGTGTTAAGCTATCAACATACGTTTTTTCTTGAATACTGTACTTACGTTGTAAGGGTGACGTGTTATTGCGTTAGAGCTGGTGCTACCTTGCACTAATATGTAACATTTCGATTTCCGCATATTAGCAGATGTTCTATAATCGTTGAAGTTCACCGAATTCTTCAGTAATGAAAGTGGAACGACGATTTTAGTACATATAACGTGGAAACATTTTTAGGTTTAAATTGTAAAATGTTTTGAGTTCTACTTGGTGGTTGCGAACATTGGACAGTGTTTATAATAAGTATTTTAAAACCGAGTACTTTTGCAGAAAGAGTATAGGAATATTATGTGTGGATGAACAGAGACTGCCACCTAAAGCATTCTTTACGCATTCCCCAAATAACTTGGAATAGCCGCAGTTGAAGAAAGTAAGGTGATACGTTTTCAATGCTTGTAATTCGGTGTGGTTGCGCTGCATTATTTCACTATTTCAGGGCTCGTGGACTTCCTGATTCGTCGTTTTACTTCGGCAGAGCCAGATTCAGCGATCAAAATTTTCATTACCAAAAGTTAGTCGCGTCTAATACAACATTTAATGCAGTTTAATTATTTTACGTAACATTGTTAAATTTGTGTAACCTTCTAGTTTATGTATCATCACGGACAAAATTAAGGGCACAAAACGAACGTAGACGGGCGAAATTTCATCTGTCCTTGTCCAGTCGAAACTGCACCCTTTCTAGCGTTTAGTTGCAACGTCATCCATTCACGTTTAAACGAACAGACGAAATCGCGAAATTTCGTCTGTTCTTGTTTAGTCGAAACTACGCCCGTCCTCGTGTTTAGTTGCAACATCATCCATTCAGGCTTAAAAGAACAGGCGAAATCGCGAAATTGCGTCCGTCCGTGTCTGCGCCAAATTTTATCCATGACTGCATATGTAAACTTAGACGAATCATTCCTAATCGTTTTTGCTATCATTGAGATTTACGGCAATGTTAAATCATACACGTAATATTGCCGTAACCATTTTGTTGCAATCGGTGTAACATTGTTTTTTTAATATTACGTGTGCTAATTCCTTCGTTCTTAAATTATATGCTCTTAAGAGTTTTTATTATCATTGAGATTCACAGTAATGGCTAAAAAATCATAGTAACCGACGTAATATTGTCGTAACCATATTGTAACAATTGAGTAACATTGTTCGTTTTTAAAAAATGCTGTTCGGCCTTAATGCTATTAGTCGTTAAGTTTTTATTATTTGTATGAATGCTAAATAATGTACATAATATAATGTAACACACGATAATTTTTTTATTTTAGCATAAGGCCAAGAGGTTATAGCAGACCGTACTCGCGCGGTGGAGGTCGCTATCGTGGAGGTGGCCTCGAAAGAGATGCAGCTAACAGTTTTGTTTGGAATTCTGTAAGTTAATACCACATTAGCCCAGACATTCGCGATATACGCTAACATTCAGCTTCTTTCAGTCTTTCATAAAATATTGTTCATAGCTTTTTGCTCATAATAGTGATTTACGCATTTCTAGTAATTTAATCATTCAATTAAGGTTCGATCACGCGTTCAAATTTTTCTCTTATTGTTTCAGTAATGATAGAAACTCAAACGTACAATATTCGTCAGATGAGATTGTCACGTTTCAAACAAATGCACATCGAACAAGTCTCGAAGAAAATTTGGAAGTCAGCGACGATATACATAAATATACGCTCACATTCAGAAGACATACACAGAAACATGTACAATACACACAGATTTTACCGTAACGAAATATACGCAAACATACACACAGCTGTATGTACAACTAAGGGAGATATACACCACGTGAAATATATATCTGGACTGTCCACAGCCCTCCGAAAAGTGCATGGGGGAACTTCGGCGGGGCCCATGTTCATTCTCGGGGGAAAATTAAAAGTGGAGGGATAAATTTTGCGCAAAAATACTAAATATTTCCATATTTTCATGTATTTTTGCTACCGTGTAGGTATTTTCAAGCTAAAAACGATATTTTAGCATTATAAATATTGGTAATTAATGTTTAAAAACAATTTGCAAACAAAAAACATAAGTTTTTAGACAAAAAATTTTTGGAATTAGTTGAATATGAGAAGTTTCGGCCGAGTGGGGGGCCGACATGGGTGAAAATCTCACGAACATGGGGGATGTGGAAAGTGGGGAGTCCCCCCACTGTGGACTGGCCAGTATATATATGTACATATATGCACAGAGAGACATGGACACGTGTAGACAGCAGGGAGTAACCGGAATTCCGGTTCCGGTTCCGGCGAAAATCGTGTTCCGGTTCCGGTTCCGGCAAAGGGCAAAAACCATACCGGAACCGGAATTCCGGTTTAAAAATTTTGTTTGAAATTTTCCACGTTTTTTGCTTTATCCTGCAATCCAAACATATGTAATATATATTATACAATGATCAAGCTAAAATACAACCAAGCAAAAGAAAAGATTAACTAACCAATTTGCCGTGTAAAACGTAAGTAGGGCACATAATTTGAGCAGGAATTTTTCATAATAACCTGCAGGAGTTTGTTAAATCAAAGCCAAGTCAATGCTTGTAGCAGCTATTTTACACATCCAGAAGTCTGTTGGATACGTTTTAATTAAACCGGTCCAACTCGGTAACAGAGTATGGCTTACGCAGAAGTACTTAGAGTATGCTTGGCTAACATAAATTGCGTCAGGCACCCGCCAGTGCGCTCGTAAACTTGATAAATCAGTATAAATTGAAGTAAACTAACGTTATCTGCAACGCAGCTAGAAACTGCTTTCTTGGCAATGAACTGTATTTATTGAAACTGTGCGAGCAGCATCACAGTGTGTCTCATTTATAGCATTCTGATTAGAAAGTTATCATCATTATGATCTAACTGACGGGCACTGTTTGTTCAACGCTAGCCTAAACAGTGTCTCTGACCACTGATCAGAAAATTACCTTCTATCTATTATTTTCTCTTAGAATCATATAAACCAATAATTTTAAGTTTCCTACAGAAGAACATACAACAAACGTTTGTGTAGTAAAGGGAGGCGACTGGAGACAGAGCGAAAGTGTGTATTCTATGCTCCAAGCTTTGTAAGCATATTTGATTTGACGCAGTATATGCAATGGTGTATAGTGGAAGGCATTTTTGCTCTGGGTGTCCAAAAATCGACATATTTGATCAATAAATATACATTATTAGCTTCATCAGTCTCTTTAAAGTTTCAAAAAGGCAATAATACCATCGCAAAACAATAAGTTTAATGTAAAAGTTATTTTTAATGCATTTTAAATCCACTATACCTTCATTTCTTCCATCATCTGTTTTACTATATATAAATTTCGAAGACCAGGTTCCGGTTCCGGTTCCGGTTCCGGATCCGGTTTAAATGGACGGTTCCGGTTGCTGGTTCCGGTTCTGGTAAATTTTGGTTCCGGTTATTCCCTGGTAGACAGATACACCGAGTCACATACAGGGTGTCCCACCAAATAACCCCGATTTGTTTTGCCAATAACAGAACCAATTCCAAATGGAATTAACTGATTTTTACAGGTCCTTCAGATTACTATTTGGTTTTGGTTTGTATGAATTTCATTAAATCATTATTTGCGTAAATAATATAATGTTTGCGTAACATTTGTGCTTTGCACCCAACAAAAATAAGAACAATGTCAAAGTACACCATATTCAGTAAATAATATCCTACCGTGTAAGTTGGCTCTATTGCTCGCTTCTATCTTGCAGTTCAACGTGACCATAAGCGGACGTTTAAATGGTGTGTAATCCCGGTAAACAACGTGAAAATTAGGGGCGGTGACTCTGGGCTACTGTAGCAGCGGATTCGGTGAAGTTTTTGCCAACTTCTGGCAAACCAAATCTTAGTACTTGTGCTTGTTGTGACTAGTATTTGGTTAAAATCCGTTGCATTAAAAGGAAAGTTATTCAAAAACAGCATCAAGCCTCTTGGCTGGGACACCCTGTACATAGACAGTAGACCACACAGAGACACACAGACAGGTAATAGGCAAAGAATCATACGCATTGTGATGTACACGCCTAGAGATATACACACAAACAGATAAGAGGAACGTAAATTTACTACTAGGTAACACACACAAAAACGTACAGCACATAGATCAAAAAAGACACACAATGTTTGCATAAAACAATATAAACGTACAGAGACATACACCGAGACATACACAAACACGCGTAACATAGACACACATAGGTATACTGGCTTCTCCCTAAGCTCCAAAATCAAGGGGGTATGAGCTGGGGGGAACGGTCGACAAGGGGGATTTTCGAATTTATACATACATATATATAATTATATATATTAAAGTGTATATAATTATATATTTTATATACACTTTTCGGTGTACTTAGGTACGTAGTAGTAGTAGTAGGTAGCCAAAACGGTAGCCAAAATTGAAAAATTTCTTGTTCAGGAAAAAATTTAAGGGGGGATGAGCTGTGGGGAGCCGAAATTTAAGGTGGAGTGAGCTATGGGGAAGTCGGTCCGAAGGGGGAGGTCAAAGAAGGGGTTGGCGCCCCCTCCCTCTTTAGGGAGAAGCCAGGTATACACACGCGGAGATGTACATACAGGGTGTTGCACATACATAATTATACACATACACCAATACACTCATAGGCAGACCCACAAACAGAGGTAATACACATCAATATATTCATATAGGCAGAGACACATAGCCAAACTCAATGAAATACGCACGCATAGAAACACGACCAGAAAGAAATTGGAACAAGCATACACAGAGAAATATTGACACACAGACACATCAGGGTCGCCACGCCGCTTGACAAATCTGGAAGACCTGGAAATCCTGTAAAATTACTATTTGTGTCTTTAAAACCTGGAATACCTAGAAAACGATCTATACCGCCTGGAAAAATAACATTCTATGCAGCTTTAAATTTTTTCGAGATTCGTCTTGAACTGAGCTTATTCGGTGCATTTCATGCTATTCCAATTATGTCAGGGTTGATTTCTATCTGTGCATCTGGCCTGTCCACAGCCTTTTGAAAAGAGAGGAGCAACTTCATAGGGCTTGATGTTCTTTCTCGAGGTGGGGGTAGTCAAACGGAAAGGGAAAATTTGTGTACTATATGCTATATGTTTTTAGGTACATACTTTGAATTGCCTTATAGTTTCAGGCTATACAACAGCTTTTTAGTATTATAAATAGTAACAAACATTAAAAATATTTTGTAGACATTAATTTAGGGACATTATTGTACGAAATCTTGGGTTTAGTTCAAGATGGGGTGTCCCGTCTGTAATTCGGGCAAGCGGTGGCGCGAACATTTGGTTTGGGATGTGGGTGCCCCCTCACCACACTGTAAACAGGCCAATGTATTGCTAAGTGAATATTAATGCAAATATGAAAATCCAGAAAGTGTGCAATGTCAAGGTTTTCTTTGTTTAAAGCGTTGTTTGTAATCCAAGATGAAAGATTGACTAGTTTATTAACCCACGTGGTCATAACGCAGTGTCTGCGTTTGATTTTAAATATCAAACTGGTCATATTTTGGTCAAAATCCAACATGTGTAGCGGTGTCTGTACATTCTTCTGAATGTTGTTTTTTTGCTTAGTAAACATGGTAATGAAAGAAATTGATTGTTGCGTGACTTAGAATGAAGTTGACAGTCCCTATTATTTTAAACCGAGTGAACAGATGCATTTAGGCTTCATGTGCCATAAGAGAAATCATGTCAATCATCATACCATTAGAGAAATATGTCGTTTTACTTCAATATTGTCGTATCTTTGATCTTGCCTGTTTTTTTTTTGGTTGAGGTGCATAGAAAATGATTTTAAAAATTCTGCGGGGACGCTGTACATTGAATTCACAAATATGCATACAGCCTTACTACTAATAGACATACTACACACATGAACACAATATAGAACGCTAACTAACCGACACATCAATAATACGAATAAATTTGTATGCATACACAGAAACATATACACGCAACTTAAGTTACGCATAAAGATATGAGCGACACGAGCCAGGTGAAGGCCCGTTATAGCGCGAACCTAACCGGCCGTAGATCGGCTTTCGCGATAGTTCATATTAAATCCACGGATTTTACAATAAAAATTGTGTCAATTAATATAATTTTGTGTGCTTATGTATGTATTTGCTTTGTAAACAATTAGTATTATAGTCAAGCAAAAAAAGAATTACTGCAGCTGTCTCTCGATATTCGCGAATTTGACAAGTTGTTTGTGTACTTTAAACGGTTTATAAATTTTTTAACGAATAGTCTGCTCGTTGTATCATTACTACTATTTACAAATTTAACGTTTTTATTTTCGGTGAATATTGTACATAGTGTGCGACGGATTATCATAGGAGTGTTTGCAAAAATATTAACAATCGTGGTATATAATTGACTAACAAAATTAGTGCACATCTTGGTTCACAAAACGGAGTTATTCGTTGTTCATCCATGTGATCAGTGGGGGTATTTTTCTAGGAGTCTCAACATTGATTTATTGTATTGCCGCTTATATGTGTTGTGTCGTCTTAAAGGACATACCAGCGTTGAATATTGTTATCGTTCTGGGGCACTTGGGTAATACAAATTAAGACTTACTACTGCTTTAACTGTGTTCATTGACAGTCACGGTCAAAAGTACGCACAGATGCAACGCAGACGCAAGAACACGCCGGCGAGTGCAATTTCACTCAGACGTGCTCAATTTCGTCTATTCGTCTGCGTCCCTCTTCAGCGCACTTCATTTTTGTCCGTGACTGTACTTGATATAAATACGGTTTCTCTTTATTATTTGTTATACAATCATACAGATTATAAATGATTGACATGTAGCTAAAAATATTTTGTCTATTTCAGGGAAAGGAACGCATTGGCCTTCCAGGTAATTACGGGTCCTTCATGGCCACGTCGCCGCGTGACAACGCGATGAACAACAACCCAATGATAATGGTTTCGCCCGGAGGCCATGTGGCACCTGGCGGCTATTATTCAACGTGTACAAGTGTGGCAGGTTATAGCTGTGGAAGTGGCGGCATGTTTTGTACAAACAATCACAACAGCTTTCACGGAAGCCTGAGTAGCAGCCCGAGCAATTTTATGTCATCTCCAGGTGCGTCAGGTAGTAATTCCTGGCACCATCACGGTTATAGTAACAACACTCCTGTCAGTTCTTTTCGGGGTGTAAGTAACAGTGGTTATGATCAACAACGAAACCAACTTGCAAGTAATGTTGCAGTCGCCGATGAGACTGCTTCTGCGGCCGTAGTAACCGCCTCCTCAGCTGCAACCGCCTCCTCTGTAGCAACAACAATGGTGCAAATTGGAGATAGTAAACGCGAGGATCGTCATGGCAAGTCACTGGACCATAGTCTATCGACAGCTACAGCAGGCGCTGCGCATGATAATGCAACCAATTTGGTTACTACTGACTTGGCACCGAAGAAGATTGGCACAAACCAAAAAAATAGCACCACAGAAGCTACGGAGTATACAGGTACCGATAAAGGCGTATTAAATATCTCATCCACACCGCCAAACTCGTCTGCTCTAGCTGAATCGAGAAATGTAGGATATCAGAAGGGCGGCAATCTCGCAGAATCGGCGAAAGTGGACTTTAGTAAACTTGATCTAGGGGCCAAAGAATCTAGTTCTATTTGTGGAACCAATAATTCTGCACCGATAAAGCGCGATCTAGAGATATTAAACATCAAAGCTAAAGACAGAACAAGTCTTGTTGGCAGTAACCAAGGTCATCAGCATGATAGTGGCACATCTGCCGTTGCCGGAACTAGTAGTAATAATAGTAATAGTAGCTTCATTCAGCGACGCCAGCCCAGCAGGAGCAACATAGTACCGCGACACAGCAATCAAACCGTCTACGATAGCAACTTCGGCATAGACAACATAGACGACGCTTTAGAACGCGCTGACGATGATTATGACTGTGATAGGCATTATGGTAACAGCACAAAAGCGACTGCAGTAGCGAGCACTTATTCACACAAGGCGCCATCATTCGAACTAGAACCAATGTCGTTTCCGCCGCTGCCACAAAGCACAGCATCCTCGATACCCGTAGTAACGGTTGACGGTGCAAAATTGGTATGTGAAAATTACTGTTACTTATTATTGGTCGCCTTATAGTGGCAATGAAACCGAACACCAATATTTTCCGAAATAATATTTGATCCACCCGCAGCAACATAGGGTGTTTGAATTTGCTGGTCTAGAGCCTGGTGGAGTGGTCTGAAATTTAGAGGACAAGAACCTGGGAAGTTCTGAATTTGGTGGTGAAGAACCTGTGGGTTGGGGTCTAAGTTTCATAGTCAAGAACCTGATACGCCTGCGTTTGTGGGTCCAACAAGCTGGTGGAGGCCGAATTAAGTCGTCCGAGTACATGAATAGTGTGTAGGTGTGATGGTCCTTGATGGAGGGGTGGGTCGTGTTTAGAACTCACTACTTGGGACATGAATGGGGGTGGCAGGTGAGGTAAGGCCGTAAACGACCGCGACGTACCCCAGACGAAAACAGTAAAAAGCTGACGGAAAGTGTCACACCCTTTAGCACAGTCGACAATAATTGGCTCTTGGTATCATTATATTACTGTGTTATTCATTGTAATGATTTATGATTGTCGTGTAATTTTTGATTACACTTTTAAATGACTCATACAGTAATCGCAAGGTTTACTGTTAGCATTAAAAGTTATAGACTTTCGTGGTGTACTTTCACTTATGCGTGACCCAAATTAGGTGTGTACACTTGGGTAGTTCTTTTGTTCAGGATCGTAAACGCGATGAATGTATGCGAACAAAATCTTTTCCTTATGAAAGGCACAAAGATTTGTGGTAAGGGAACCGCATAGTAAAGTATTAAGTCTTATAGATGATTATTTGCTGTACATTTTGAGCTCACTTTGACTCAGATATACACCGGTTGTGGAAGTTAACTAAAGGCGTGTTGACACGCTCAAACTTTTTGCTCAAATTTTGATCAAAATTTGAATGCATATTTTTTGCATTTTTGGCAAGTTTGAACGTGTGGACACTGTTCAAACTTTTCAAGAATATTTCTCTAGCCAATCATGAACGAGATGTTTTACCTGAAAAAGTTTGAGCTCAAATTTTGAAATATCGCAATTTTCCTTTAAAAATCACCGTCAAAGTTTGATCAATTTTGAGCTCAAACTTTAAGCAAAAAGTTTGATTGTGTGAATACGCATGTAGTGAACTCCACAACCGATGTATATCTTAGTCAAAGTGGGCTCAAATTGTAGAGCACATAATCGTCTATAAGACTTAATACTTTACTATGCGGTTCTCTTACCACAAATCTTTGTGGCTTTCATAACGAAAAAATTTTGTTCGCATACATTCGTCGCGTTTACGAACCTGAACAGTAACGTGAGTTTTGGATTCCTTCGGTACCCGGCCCAAGCCATCTAGGCACACTGTTTCGGTGAGTATTTTGGGATCGGGCTTCGCGCCTAACTGAAGGGCACAGAAATATGCATTTCAAGCTTCCAAATGAGCGCTATGCACTTAAGTCTTGCTGACTGTATTAAAACTAAAATTTCGATTATTTTCGATTAAACGAAATTCTGATCGATTGAGATTTTATACGAAATTTGGATGGATTGCGATTTCAATAGATCTCGCTTTCGATTGCACCAATTTTTGGCCGGAACTGTACGATAAAATATTCCTACAAATGGTCGTCTACGTAATCAGCAAATTGGCGGCGTCTGTACACAGCTCGTGAAGCGCTTGCTGCGACTTAGCAAGCTATGTAGTGTCTTGGGCTTGACCTAAAAATTTAGCAGCAAAAATTAATGTACATAGCAGCCGCACCCTTATTACATACGTATAATATGTAGAATGATACCTAATAAATAATTTCTCATAACATTAGTGTAATCAGTGTTGTCTACACGTTACAGTTGTTATTACTGACTACAAAACGATATAAAACCTGGGTTCGGTACCGAAATCTGTAGTTATTTTCGTCCTTCATTTACTTACGGTACAAAAATGATAAAGTTAAGAAAAAACATAGTAACATTTAATAGTAAAACGCGTTATAGCAGACAATTTTCTACGTTTTGAAATACTTTCTTGTCCTATGAATGCATTACTCGGTTAGCCAAATGCACTTTTCGTATTTGTCAGGCTTAAAAAACTTTGCATTGTTCAGTTGTACTTTTATAGTTTTATAAAATAAGGTATCGGTTAAAATTTTAAGACGTTATAGTGATTCTTTGTGCATTGTTCTACTTTAGGGAAGTGCAACCACTGGCTGCAAGGAAGTTGGATCGAAAGCCACTTCTGATAAAAGCTTTACTGATGCAAACCAATCTGAACATTCCATCATGCCGAAAGACCAACGCCAACCGCAAACGTCCGAAAAAATAAACCACTCGAAGATAACTGCGGGGCAAAAAACGAAGCGTTGGACTGCCGTGAGTAACATTATTACATATATGTACAGGGCATAGGTGTTGAAGGTCCGTCGACTCAGGGAGGAGGTAAATTTCTGAAAATTTTACGAAGTAAAAATTTATCTCCGATTTTTACCAAATTGCGATAAATTTTTTCTAATTAGCACTATTTTTAACAATTTTACCGTAATTTCCACTTTTCGCATTATATTTACCAATTTCTGCTCTTTCGGCGCGCAGCGAGTATGGAGGTTGCCTCGGAAACTGGGGGTAATTTGGCTTGACGGCGGCCCAATCATTAAAGGTCGCCAATGCCTCTTCGACACCTACCCTGCAAAGGTCGCATTTTAGGCGGACGAGATCGCAGATAGGAGTTGTACCTATTTCTCTCCATTCCGTCAGTGTACATACATGTGGCGCGGTGGCTCGACTGGCATAGTGTCGGATCGAGTACTCGATGCCTGACCTGGATGCTCAGTTTTTCAAATTCCGTGTTGTTGTGGCGGACCATTCGGGGAAGTGATTGGCTTTAGGGGGGACCCGACCCTTCAAGGGGGTAACGCACCTACCCCCCTCATAGACATCTATGGTACAATTTTCGCATTTTAGGCGGAGAGGTCTGCGATAGTGGTGATGTTCAGGCATTGTCTCTATTCCGGCAGCACAGTGTACATGTGATCCGGCTGCTGGACTGGAGCAATGTCGGACTATCAACTGTAGTATAGAGTGCTCAATTCCTGGCCAGGATGCTTATCATTCTATTTCTATGGAGCCGGTAGCATTCATGCGAAAATGACCGATTGCAGGGATGCAATTTCTGACTATCTGACCTCGTACCGGTCAAAAATTTGGTAAAATGGGGATCGGGAATGCTCCAGTATAGCATACAGCAGGCATTTTTATTTTTTTTTCATTTTCAGCGGATTTACATATATCCATATAGACATATTATGCAGAATTTTGTCTGGTACTATTATATGTGTGTTTGAATCTCGGCTGGGGTGACTCAGCGCTTCATCTCTCCGGTTTGTAAATTGGGTAGAGCAGACGTAAGAAAATGAGCCGTTACGGGACCCCACATCTTGGGCCAAGTACCGCTCTGTATCTTATACGAGTCCGAGATTTGGGGAATTGAAGAACGACGTCGGCTCTCTGTATACCGCGGACGTGCTGCGTGAATAGGTTATGCAATTTAGGTGTATGCATATATTTTTCGTGGCTTGCAAATTTTTATTACTCAGCAAAGTGTATACTCTTAGTTTTCGATATACAAGTAAATGCGTGTTTCAGGTATCCTCGTCTGACAATTATTCGCTTCAGGATCGGTCTTATTGTGCACAGAAAGATTTATCTGGCGACCAAATAAGTAAGGACTTTTCTGTTATTGTTCGTTTTGTTATACTACATAGATCACGCCTGGAATGAAGCCATCCCACATAATATTAGCCACAGGTGTGCCTTCTCATTGCTAACTAACACCAAGGCAAAACGGTATACATATTGCTAAATAGATATTATTAATCGCTTATCTCGACTGTGGTTTTAATTTAATGGTCAGTCTTTCTTCACATTTACCCATGTTTCGATAGTGCCGAAATAATATATAGACTGTATGAAAGTTTCGTCATGAGAAGTTTTTGTTGTTGTACAAGAAATTGTTCTGGGCTAAAGATTGATGTTCCTAAATGGTACCAGACTTGTGTCGTCAAACTGTTGGTGTTGTGTTGCGGAGTTTGTCAAAGAGCGGCACTGAAGGCTTCACTAAAGAACTGACATTATTACATTCACAGACAAGAATAAGGGGCTAAAAACGAACGTGACACGCGAACGAACATAAATGCAAACGAACATTAACGCAAATGAAATTTGTCGCATTTTTGAACGAAAATTTTTACGTTCGTTTATGAACGAACGCAAACGTACGTTGTAACGTTCGTTTAAACTACCATTACAACGTTCGTTTTGTCTGCAATTATTTTTGTCCGTAACTGTACCAACATCGCTGATAAAGGTATGTTAGCCCTTTAGTAATGCATGGATATTGGGCGAATTAATGCCGCTTTTATAGATTAATTATGTTATTAGCAGTGGAAAATATTCATTATGTTTCTGTAATGTAATGATTGTTGAACGATTCGCTTTCTGGAGGAGAGGGATATTCAAATAATTGTACATAAGAAATAAAACTCTCTTTTATTTCGGGGATTTAAAGTTGTTACTAAAACTGTTTCTGTACATTATTGTCTGTTCAACCATCAAATTAAGCGCAAGCTTTGCTGTCGTTATTATATTATATCACAGTCTTCCTATTATTGTAAAAGTATTCATTCAGCGAAAACCAAGAAACTTCTTTCGGCTTGAGTCCGGCAGTGATAGAAATTATATTTGAACAATTAAATTCAGGATAAATCAACGGTAGCCACGTCTCCTGGCCAACACAACCTTCTTTGACACATAAATAGGCGAAAACAAAGCGTGTTTTATAATCAGTGAGAGTGTAGCTTTTTTACATTGTTGTCATGAAATCTGAAATCAGGGTTTGACTGCCATTTTTCATAGCACCTTCCTCGTCTGGTGTATAAATTAGTAGTTTTTCCTGTGTTTTCCTTTAGCCTTTCCAGCCCGAAATTTGATCGATTTTGCTCGAGGAGCTGGTTCAAAAATATCAATTTCGGCAACATACCCTTGGTATCCAGAATTTTTAAAAAATATTCGCCTAACCGTATTAGCGAGCTGAGTAGAATGGTGTGACCATCAGCTGAATGGGTTCGCTAATGCTTAGGCTATCACATGAGTAACAGTAGCTGCTTATCGTACAAACCGATTCAGCTCATTTTAGGCCATTCGACTGAGTTCATCAATGCACTTCGAATATATAAAATTATATATTTATCAAGAAAAGTTTTTTCACAAATGTTTGTACCGTTGGTAACCAAAAAAATACAAAAATGTCATAATGGCGCTGAAAAGGATATCCAAATGACGTGGTCGAGCTGAATTGAATCGCAAATATAAACTATCGCTGTATCTTCCACAATTGAGCAATTTCAGCAGCTGTGTTAGATGAAAAACCGTTTTTCTTTCGATACCGCAATTATAATTGTGTATTTTTATATTTCATAATTTTATAATCGAGAGGAATGAAATGAATGAATTTTTAATGATAAATGGTGTGACCATGATTTTTATTACAAAGCGTTGTATTTGTACATTTTGAACAATATTTTTCTTCAGAATCTTTTTGCGTAAAAACTCTATTTTATCAAGTCTTTTCGGGCTATTTTAATACTCTTAATAATATTGTTTCAGCTCAGTACACAGATGACCACAGTGGCTCCGGTTCAACTTCACAAGTTGGTGGTGCATCAACAAAGAATCTGAGCACTTCGCAACCATCTCCGTCAAAAAATAGGTGTGTTGTTTTAATTTGCAAATATAATAATTTGTAATATCAATTATAGTGTATTAAGGAAGAGTATGACACTTCCCTGCACTCTAATGTAAGCCCGTGTTGGACGACACGGTGACTCCCCCTTATTTCTTGGGCGGATCGTCATGCACAGACCCCCACGCGTTTTGTTGCGCTAGCTCGGACCCCTCTCATTTTGGGGGGTAGGTCGAACTCCGACCTTAGTTATGAGGGGGGTCGGTTTATAAGCAGCAACCTGTTCAACCTACACCCCTCAAAACCCACAAAATGAGGGGGGTCCGAGCTAGCCTCCACGAAACAGGGGGTCTGTGCATAGCGACCTCCCAGAAATGAGGGTGTTTGGGCCGTAAACGCCCATATCATCCAATACGGGGTGAAATTAAAGTACAGGCACTCTTTGTAATACCAAGGGTTTATGATTTTTTGCTGAAGAGTGCAGTCCACAAATAAGCGCGTCGATCGAAATTTGTGTTCGACTAAATTTTATTTAATCACAATCTTTCGAAATTTCATTTTATTGCAATCGATCGAAATTTCATTTCATTGCAATCGATCGAAATTTCGTGTAATCGAATCTTAATCGAATTTTCTTGACTTATTTTTGTATAATTGTATGACACTCTTCATTTTAAGGACAACCAGCACAAAAGATCGCGCTTCCTCCACCGCTGCATTATCTTATGGGAGGGATGTGGCGTGTTGTCTATCTATATTTCACTGCAGGGTGGGGGCATTTTGTTCAACAATACGTTAAGGACGTCCGAAAACGCATCATGACATACTTTTATTATGAATATGCTTAACTGTAGAGTAAATTCATACTCTGAAGACAGCTACATACATATTTTTTGAATTTTTTGGTTCCTTTCGGTTAAACACGGATGTTCCAGTTGTTGTTGAAATATGGATTGAAATTTTTACCAAATTTCGATTAATAGAAATTTCAAGCGATTTTGACTTTGGGTCTAGTACCATAAAATTGAAGCTTATAAAATATTGTTCAGTTTCGCTTATGCATGAGTCCACTTTAAGTTTGTACACCTGGGTTGTTCTTTTGTCAACTCAGTTCACGATCGTAAAAGCGATGAACGCCAACAAATCATCAAGATTTTCCCTTATATTTGCGTACACGATTTGGGATGCAGCAACGCGTAGGCGCTGTTCGCGGTCACTATTTTGCGATTTAGGTTCGCATTTGGCTGACCGCGTACAAGAGAAAATGGGATTACCAATCGCGTTTTTTCTCGTATGATATAACACACAAATAGACCGCGAACATAGCTGTCTGATTCAGAATGTCATTTGATGAACGCGGACAAACATGCCATATAAGCAAATCTGCGCGAACGCAAATTCCATTCGTACATCACGGAGCCCATGTTCGCGTTCACAAAATTGTGAACACCAATAGGTAAAATGTGAACTCGAATTTCTGCTCTATCTGTTTGTGATTTTGACAAAAGAACAACCGTGGTGCACGCACATAAAGTGGATACACACAATAAACAAATTTCGAATTGATTAAACCACGTTTCGATCGACAGCGATTGCACTTATTTCTAGCTGTTAGTGTATAATTGCATAGAACTATGTTATTCATCGCATTACTTGTTTGTATTTTGTCACGTAGATGTTGATTAGCTTAGCGAATACTCTTAGCAAAACAATTTGAAAATGATTATTATCACATTATTTGTGGACAGAATTAAAGTGTCAAGTGCAATGTTGCTGACTTTCCCAAACTGCATCAGATGTATCGGGGGACCAGAACTGGTAGGCGATATTATGTTCGGTTTCCCAGCTGAACTTTGGGACTGAAAAACGCTAAAATCGTATAAATGGTCGATTTACAGTAAATATACAATAATAACAAACATACATTATATAGTGAAACCCTATAAATTAAGGACAATTATACAGGTTTTTTAACCCCGCAGGACAGAAATTTTGTTTATATATAGATTGTTTAGTTTTATAAGGAAAAATTGGCAAATTTTTTGCTTCGCAGAGAAACATTGGCCTATGTTTCAGTCGCAGAAAAATACCTTGGGGGAAGGTGGCTAAACTGGGTGAAGCCAGAAATACCTGGGGAGGCCTAAATACCTAGGTTCCCCTCCGTGGGAAAGCCAGCACTGTGTCTTATGTCTAGACTATAATATTAGCATGACTTTGTGTAATACTACAGTGCTCGCCACAATTGACTGTCGCCTTCCGAGTGAGCAAGCAACGATCGAACAAAAAACAAAGTAACAAATTTCATAATATTTATTTTCCGACGAGCAAGCGAGCGAACAACGAGCGAGCAGCTGTCAACTGTGACAAGTACTGTAAAATCTTTTAAGGCAAACTGGCGCAACGAAAGGCATTACGGACACCGTAAAGGCCAGCACATGGGCAGCTAAAGCCGGAGAATGCAAAACATCAGTTGCAACACAAACGTCAAGCTCTGCCGAGGTAGGTATTACCTGCATACTGGTTTTGTATGAACAGGTGGTAACAAATGCGCATAACTTTGTAGTGACAAAAATTATGGTCATACATGTAAGTTATATTTTTCTTAACAAATGCGACAACTCATGGGTTCAATAGTGTTTTTCAAAGAACTAATGTCTAGCAGTTAATTTATAATTTCTTATAACTTGATGGTAACAAATGATATAAATTAATCTGACCTCTCCACGGAGGACGAGTGCTCCAGAATATTCGAGCAGCGGCAACCTCAGGTCATGACCCGTTAAATTTTGGCTTCCCGCAGGCTGGACACAGTGTCACGTATTTTATCATGACATAAAAAATAATCGCTTTAAACAAAAAGGTTATACCAAAGTTTAATATTGCTGCTTCGACTTTCTTTTATTCATGATACTTTATTGAAGCGGTGTCTGCTAAAATACGCAAATACTATTATGGGGAAATTTGGTGAGTTGGGATATTTCTGAATTTCATGGTTTGAAATACAAATTAAAAATATTGTTGGGACAATGAAAAGTGCTTTTCGTTAATTTTACCCTTTAGGTATGAAAGACTTACATCACAGTACACTGTATGAGACTGAATTACACAAAGTATGCGTGTTCTGATCTTATGGAGTAATGTGTCATCTTAGATCTATTTTCTATTAGTACTTTTGGTTATCATGAAAAATGCTTAAGCTTAATATTTTTGTCTTTTTAACTTTTCTATGTACTACATTTCAGCCACATCATTATGTAGATTTGTCCTGTTGTATTCCAACCAATTCAGGCATACTCTCAGCCTTAATTATTGGTAAACACTGGGAGCAAAAAACAAAGCAGTGGCTGTCAAACAGTTAACAGTGCTGTCGCCAACATAAAAGCATCTGCTCTAACGGCTAATAATAAAGAACCTGTGTCGGATTCAACTGCACCCCTATCGGAGTTAAAAGTTCAAACAACGATACCTACCACTTGTACAGCTAATGATTCTGGATGTAAGAAAGTCGGTCTTAGGAGCAGTGTTCCTTGTTCTGATACCAACCAATTCAGGCATACTCTCAGCCTTAATTATTGGTAAACACTGCTCCAGAGTGTGCAAAAATGGTACCATGGATTAATGCGGTCTGGTTTTTGAAATAGGCTTTTGTGTGCTACGACTCTCTTAAAAATAAATTAATCTTTTTAATTATATTTTATGCATTGTTTTCAGAACAAGCAAAACAAACTGCTTCGTACGTATAAATAAGTCATTACTTTTATTTTTACCACGATCACTTCCTGATGGGATATTTACAAATTTTCAGAAATCAGATAATATATATCATTTTCCAATTCGATCCTCGTTCTTTATAAGCCTTTGATCACATATCTCAATTGCCTTGTTGCCAGAAAAAATTGTCTTCCATTTCGCACTTATTGCATCATAACATTATAGTCGTTTATCAAATGGGTGTGCGTGCCTTTGATTGCCACTGTCGTGACTTTCATAGTATTTGCGGCTTGAAAACTGTATCATTTTATTGGAAGCGCTGGACGTTTTCATGCAGCACGCTAACATTAAAGTAAATGATGTCTTAACGGTATTGATTTTGTGGGCAATTTGTGATGAATTTTTTCAATAATTATCATAATGTTGGTACGCAAACTGACATTTCCGTGTAAAAATTTTCGGCTCAACATGTTTTATTATAACGAAACCATAATTAAAGTTCTGCTTATTTTACCAGTTTTTTAGATATCCGAAGGGTCCAGCAAGTCTACAAGAAGTCATAATCACAACCAGGTTCTAGGAAGTAGCACTGGGAGCAAAAAACAAAGCAGTGGCTGTCAAACAGTTAACAGTGCTGTCGCCAACATAAAAGCATCTACTCTAACGGCTAATAATAAAGAACCTGTGTCGGATTCAACTGCACCCCTATCGGAGTTAAAAGTTCAAACAACGATACCTACCACTTGTACAGCTAATGATTCTGGATGTAAGAAAGTCGGTCTTAGGAACAGTGTTCCTTGTTCTGATACCGCTGTAATTGACGCTGAAAGCGATGTTCAAGGTAGCAGTCAATTGAACACGGCGAGTAAACGTCTGAGCTACGCCGAAATGGCGCAGCGTAATAAGGATCGTCTACTGCTACAACAACAACGAGGTGGCAGTATGAATGGACAGACAGCGCACGGTCAGCAAACACAGCTTCATCAATTGTCAGCCAAAAAATCTGAAGTTGATGACTATTCACCAGCACAGGCGGATGTGAATAACAATAACACTGCAGCAGTTAAGCACAAGGACAACACTGCAGCTGTTGTTGATCGAAACGCCCACATTTCGTCCAGTAGCAACGAAGCAAGCGCTCGTGACATGTCACAAACAAAAGATGGATCCTCGATAATAGGATCACCAAGGAACGACAAATTTAACCAGCACAAAGTTAGTGAAGGTTCAGTTGCAGCTACTCAGCGAGTTGGTAACGGAGCAATTTATGGGACATCGCCAGGGAATAGCAAAAATATTCAGCTTAGGGCAACAGCTGCTGGAGGGCGGAGCGCAAAGATTCCACCAAGGGATATCCCTCCACCGTCAACACCGTCGTCGGCAAATTGGTAAGATTTATAGTAGCATTGTTAGCAAACAGCAGTACACTGCATCTAATCCTATTATTAGTATCTCGCTTGCCAAGAAGAAACGGAGCGAGCATCATTTATAAGTAATCATTTTGTATAATTATTTGTAACAGGCTGCGTTTGATAGATATAAAACCCTAAAATATGTAGAACCCTTAACTCATTGAAGAACTTAAAACTTCGTCGACTCTAAACCCTGGAAAACAACTTACAACTTATGAAGTGTATGTGCTGGTCTCTATATAGCCAAACCATCGCATTGCGCTTACAGAAAAACCGATCTAATAGACCAATCTTGATGCCTTGCACGCAATACATAACCGAACAAATGAAAACACACATTTTGGAAATCAGGTCCGCATATCTAGTAAACCCGGTTCTTTTCATTATCCCCAGCCCGCATTTGCCCCAAAATTTTCAGATTCTGGGAATTTTTTGTATTTTTGTGATCCTCGAGACCTCCCCTGATCGTTTTGGCCAAAAATTCGAATTTTTAAAATTTTAGATTTTTTTCGGGTCCCAAGAGTCCCCCTAGTGAACCCAAAAATTTTTTTCTTAAAAATTGGATTTTTACCCATCTTTCGACGCGGCTTGACTAGCGGTTATTTATAACGGCATCCGATAAAAGTATCCTAAGTTATGGCCAAAAACTGTTCAATTGCTGAGCCTGTCAGCCGTTGATATTTTTGGCCATAATTTAGGATCCAGGTACTGGATCCCGTTAAAAATATCACCTTTCGATTTAGCTCGTCAGGCCGTATCGAATAGTGGGTAACATCTAATTTTTAAGAAATTTTTTTTCGGTTTCAAGGGGGGGGACCCTTGGGACCCAAAAAAATCTAAAATTTTAAAAAATCCATTTTTTGATCGAAATGATCAGGGGTGGCCTCGAGGATCACAAAAATACCAAAATTTCCAGAATCTGACCATTTTTGGACAAACGCGGGCTGGGGGGATAATGGAAAAGAACCGTAAACCCATCAATCCCCGTGAAAAGATATGACATAGCCAAGTTGGCCTCTGGATAAGAAAACCATTGGATTTGATAACGTAACAGACACTCATTTTAAGCTAAAAAGGCGCAATCACATGCCGAAATGTGAAAAATCAGTTCTGACGACGAACCATATTGGGGTCCACAGCGGCCCAGGTAGTGGTCCCACAAAAAAGTGTTGTCAGCAAAGTTGTAGAATTCAATAAACTTATTCTGAGCGGTGGTGTCCGTTTTCGACGCGAAGCCTGTGTCGTGAGACGTGGGCTGCGAAACAGTAACCGCATGGCTAGATTTGACAAGGAACCCTTAAAAACCTGTTTTTGCCATTTTGGCCGCGATGATGGAGTTGGAGCTGTTCAAAGCCGATCAAATACTTATTTAATACCACTATGTTTCACTGTTACGTTGTTCGATTCTTTATAGCTCCAAAATCTGAAAAAAAAACTATGCTGGGAAAATCAAATCATTCTTAGCGGGTCATTTCATGAAACCGTGTACTTTTGAAACACCATTTTTTGAAGCCAAAATGAAACGTTTTCGTACGTACATTGTCTAGACCTCTTCCGACATAAAAACCCTGAATTTTTCAAATATCGATGTCTCTATGCAAAACGAGCTACCTGAAGCCTGCTACAGGGGTCGCAAAGGTACCCTGGAGGTCAAATTTTAATCCGAAATAAGTCATTATTCTGTAGGTAACGCCATGACATGTGAACCGTGGTCTGTTTGAATGCAAGTCGGACCAAAATGGTCACGGTCAAGTCATTTGGAGGACTTGCGACCTAAAATTGGTGCAGCTAGGGCCCTTTTATGGTTAAAAATCGACCAATCTAGAACAAGCCTGTCGCAGAAGTTTTTCTAGCGCAACGGAAACAGCACCTACAGATACCATTTTATGCTCGCAAGCCAACCATGAGCTGGGGATGTCCGACAAAAAATTTCAGGCAGATCCTTAGGCCTTGTAAAAATTGGCACCCCGATATGTGTTAGTCGGGGGGCTACACCTGAGGTCGGGGGGGGGGCTACACCTCAGGTCGGGGGGGGCTACACCTCAGGTCGGGGGGGGCTACACCTTCCTACAACATACATTGCGTGAAACATTGGCTACTTCTAGAGATTCTAGATTTATTTTAACACGGTGTTGCTGTAAAACAAACACAATTGATGTATGGTTAGCTTACATTTAGGTGATGATACCAAGGACGATGCGAAGAATAGATGTGCGGGCAGGCAGAAGGGTTCCCCAGCTACCCAGCACGGCCCCATATCATGGTGCAATGATGATGAACTTATATACTAATTGTATAATATATGTATAATAACTTCTTGCCACATTCGGTTTCTCTTCAATTTCTGACGGTGGGGGGGAGGCTACCGGTCGGGGCTACACGTCAGGTCGGGTGGAGGGTGCTACATTTTCATTAAAAAATTTTAATACATGGGTCGATTCTAGTGGGGCGTTACTATGTTTCTATATCCGGCCTATTGTAAAACTGTATGTGAAATTTGGCTTTTTTAAATTTAATTTTCGGTAGGTCGGGGGGGCACATTTTGCATACCCCATTTTTGGCACCTTATGACCTTCGACCTCATAATCAAACAACCCATTCACAGACGCTGATATTCTTTTTTCAATAACACCTGTACTGATTACGATTACCGTTATATAGCATTTTTGGCGCTAGTGCACTTTGACTTTATTTACCAGCGTATGCAAGCTGCCAGATTTCACCTTGGTCAGGGCTCTACATGTCACGAAAAATTTTTTTGGAAGCTTGACGTCAGCTTCAGTGTCGATGCTTACTCCCACGTTTTTCCGGAAAAATTAGCAAATACCAAAGGATCACAGTGAAATGAAATACACACATATGTATCACGTGCTGGCAATACGGCGAACGTTTATAGTGGGACATGTGTTTTTGGCTTCATTTGGCCAACCCGGGTTGAAGGCCTCTGGCACCTGCCATATTAGGGGTACAGAGGTCCACCATACCTCATTATGACCGTCGGACATGCTATTACTACATCGCACAGAGACATTAAATTTCCTTCCAAAATAACGGTGCAATGGGCCAAAACGTGCTGATGTAGCCCCCCATTAATGACATGGTTTCGTGAAATTACCCTAGCTCAAAACCAGAAAACAACGTCTTTATACCAATTAAAAATTCTTGCTTATTGGACAATAATACTCCGATGATTACGGCTGCAGCTTGCCTCAGTATACCATATCACAAAAAATTACGACTAAAATTATTAAATTAACAAAATGACTTCGTTAATCTACGTAACAAAACCTGCTGGAGCTCACAGACTAAAGGGCACATCGTTATTACTTTTGCTATCAAACAAAAAATTTAATCGTCCATTCACCTCAAGATAAGTTATGTACTATGACAGCCACAGACAAAAAAAAGACATTTCCCACGATTTCCCCCTAACGCCCCCAGTAGAAACTCCCCAACTTAATGAATAATGTGATAAGAAACGGCAGATTGTCTACATAACAGAATGCTTATTAATGATACATAACAAAACGCTTATTAATAAATATATGAATAAATCTGTAATATTTATTTTTTTATACTTAGTTGCACAGCATTTATGACTTATAATATTTTGAAATAGTGTGTGTGTTGGAAAGCTACCGTCGCGGACAAAAATAAGAGGATATAAATAAGGAACGTTAGAACATTCATTGAGAATCGAACTTAAACATAAACAAAATTTAATCGTATTTTATAGCGAATATTTTGCGTTTGTTTATAAAGGAACGTAAACGCACACTAACGTTGTAACGCTCGTTTATAAACGAACGTTGTTGCGTTGGTTTTTTGTGCAATTGGCCATGACTGTCCATTTTAATTGGAAATTTAAAATGGTATGGTGTAGCCGTTTTGCCAACGCTAACAATCATGAATCGTTGTTTCCGGGATTTTTATGGGAGAAGGATGATTTACTCTTCGTGGCCCCTGGAGACGTAAAATTTTCGTTTTTGACGACCACAAGTTTCTTTTCCCACAATTTTTGCCAATGTTCCTTCAATAAATATAACCAATTTTTGCCTTTTTGCCACATTTTTGCCAAAATTTTTTAATATTTGCAAAAGTCATGGCTTTGACCCTTAGTTACGGCTTCCCCACTCCCTTATTAGGGATCAGAGCTGACCCATGGTCTCCGAGCGCTCAAAGGCCCAAAACCCTGGTTTTGTATTCAGATAGGCTGTGTGCGACTATTTGCATATGTATATTATATAAAATTTTAAAAATTTACCGTTTGTGCCAAGCGAGTATATAAGGATTAGTATAAAAGGACACGTCGTTACACTCTAATGTTCGCCAGTGTCACAGTACTCGCACAATTTTTATTGACCGCTCCTTCCTTGTTGTTTGCACCTTGCTCGTGGCAAAAAAAATTATTTTGAATTTTTACAATTGATGGTTGCCTGTTCGCTGTAACGCCACCGTCGCAGTCATATTATATGGTGAGTACTAACTGCAGAAGCTACCGGTGTTTTCAGAACTACCCTTGTTTGTGGTGATGCTGGCAGACCTTCAGTTTTAAGGGAGGCCGTTGTGCAATTACCACACTCAAAACTGGAGATTTAACTTACTCAACCTTAAAACTGCGGTTAGTGTACTTTAACATCGTTGGAAAGCCTTGAGCTAAAGCCGACACCTAACGCCAGTTAACAAAATAGAGTGCAGGAAGGTGTCACTATTGTGTTCTTTAACATCATTATAGGAACGCATGGAGGTAACGCCGACACCTAACGCAAGTTAACATTAAAGTGCAGGAAAGTGTTATACTGTTCCGCTATAAACTCTTGGCTGCGTTAGTAAATTAAGACTAGACGTCTTATTCTAAATTATTATTAACAGGCCGAGTCATCGAGCTTCAGCTTGTTTAATGCATCGTGGCGCTCATCCACCACCACCTCCGCCACTGTCGTCCCATCCGAAATCATATCAATCTAAGAGGTAATCTATTATCATTGGCAGTGTGCCTAACTTACTTTAATAAATTGTTTTTAGCTAATGGAATTGAAGTTGCGGCAATTTTTTGACATTATTTTGAGTCTATGCAAAATTAGAAAATATCTATCATCGATGTTCACTCAACAGTCATTTTTGTCCAAACTGTTTATAATTGTTATACTAAGAGTTCTACACTGGCGCATCGTAAATTTACACGGCTTGACTACATTCCGCAGCTTACGCTGCGCATAGATGAATTATGATTCATGTTTTTTTCAAGTGTACTATGCAATAAATAATTGAAGTTGATGTAACTGTACCGTACCTGTACATAATACATTATTTGCATACATAGGCATGTACGCTTCTCGGGTAGATCGCAAAGTACGCGCCTGAAAGGACTGATGCTCCATCAATATTCGCTCGAAAGACGGCAGTCTGTACTGTATGTCATTTGTAGAGGCGTTTTGAGAGATATATACATATATCATTGTGTGCTGGCCTTTCTGCAGGACCAAAATTTTGCATGTGGAGCTCTGAGCGGGGGGTGCAGCTTCAACCTCGGAGGAATTAAACATACATGGGGGAATTCTTCCCAGTTTAGCTGGGGGGAACGGTGCCCCCAGGTAAACAGCTGGTTTAATAAATTGCACTTTTTCGTTTTGTCAAGCATTTACAATATTGTAATCGCTGTTTTTGTTGCATATTTATTATTACTTAAGCACTAAAAAGCGCATTTCTGCAGGCTTCATTTTTCCTGGGATTTTGTCATAAGTAGGCAAAAAGGACGATCATTTTTGGGGTGACCTGAAAATACCAAGGGTGCTGCATCAACGCAAAATTTACCTGGTGGACCAGCCGAAATCCCTGGGAGCTCGAAAATTCTAAGGCCCCCTCTTCGTTCTTGGAGAGACCAGTGTATGTATGCATTTGTAGCAAAATGTCAGCACGGCTCTACAAATACTAGAACGTGGGTAAACCCACGATTGCGCAGCGATGGGTATCACTGTTAGCAAGGGACGTTTATAGTCACAGATGTGTTCGAACGAATCGCATCATCATTTTGTCCTGCCTCGAAAACCTTTGTATTCGCAGATTTAACAAAGTACACCATTAGATTGAAGCTCACAAAATTATGCATAAATCAAAGTGTCAGGACATTCAGTATTATGCGAAAAAGGGTATGTTGGTCACTTATTTTATTCAAATGAAGTATCGAGTTATTTTCAGCAACCTAGAAAATCTTTATATCTAAAAATAGAAATTGTACCATTACGTTGAAAATCAAGAATCATACATTGCTCAAGGGTAGAGGATGTCCAATGGAATACAGTATCATTCCAAAATCTATATAGGTAACAAATATACTTAAATGAATCAATCCATCGTTTTCAACATTCTCAAAAGCTTTTACAACTACAAATGAGCCAAATTATAACATTACGTTGAAAATCACGAGACCTGTATGAATGAAGGAGGGGGTCCCATAGAATACAGTACGATCTCTGAAATATCGGTCACATCTACAGTCAAATAAATCACTTCATCGTTTTTAGCATCGCCGGAAAACTCTATACGCACAAATGCAAGAAATTACAACGTTAGCTTGAGGATCACGGAATCTTGTATGGCTCAATGATTGGTTTACCATTGGATACAATTCCCTTACAAAAAGAGTATATCGGTCATATATATAGCCAAATACATCACTCTATCGTATACAGCATCCCCGAAAACCTTTCTAATAGCATATGCAATAAGATATGCCATTACATTGAAAATCACGAAATCTTGCAGTTTTTGGTAGGGACTTTTTGGATTCGGTTCCATGCCGGAAAGGGTACATCGGTCACAGATACGTGCAAAAAACGAATTGTTTTCAGCATCTTCGAAAATGTTTATTGAATTCAGCTCATTCCACTCGCTCGCTTCGCTCGCGAGTGGAACGAGGGTTTTCCATTTGGCTCTGGAGGGGCGGTTGAGGAGGTCCTGTCTGTGTGTGTGTTTATGTGTGTGTGTCTGTCGCACCTGGATCTCTGTTGGGCCGATTTTGATTTAGCTCATTCGAACCGCAATGGTCGATTTAGGTGTAGTGACGGAGCCCGATTCTTGAATTTTTTCCCGTTGGAAAAGTTATGGGGCCAAATGACGTCATTTTGCCCATTTTTCGGGCACCCCCTCCAGTTTTTGCGACTTTTCACGATAAGTAAAAGAGGTATCCGCAAACTAATAGGCCTGTTCCATGTAGCTTTACCAGGGCTTTCCAATGATATATACCAAGTTTTTCAACTACTTCCCAATCTGGAGTCTGTAAGCTTATAGTTGGCGCCAAATTTCATATTTGGTGAAAAGTCGTGGGAAATCCACCTAAATGTGTGTTTTTTGTTGCTTTTAGTGTCTTATATGGGGTTTTCTGGGCAGATAAAGTCATTGCAAATGTTAAAAATATTGTTGGGCAAATATTTTTTACACTTCTGGTTCATAAAAAATTGTCATTAAAAATGACGTTTTCTAAATTTTTGGGAGAAGTCGTGGGAAAAGCACCTGAATGTGTCTTTATTGTTGGTTTTAGTGTCGGATATGGGATTTTCTGGGCCGACAAGCACATTACGAGTGTCAAAAATATTGTGTGGCAAGTATTTTTCAGACTTCTGCTTCGGGGGATTGTTCTCACCACTCGAATTCTGGCTCGCAAGCGAGCTTCACTAGTAATAACAAATGCTACAAAATATGACACATTCAAAATAACAACGAAATCATGCATGGTTTAATAAACGGTTCGAGCGGATGTGGAGATGTTGCTGGTTTCGTGTATTTTGGGTTCTGTGGGCCATTCAAAAACCCGTTTTGAGCAAACCCTGCTGCGTATTAATTTAATGAAAATATGAGCACACCATGTTGAGATATATAGGCGATGATTTGTCCACAGCAGGAAATTATCAATAACGCCTATATGTAGCTCGAGCTGTTACGAACATGTTTTTGCGTTTATTTCAGGTCCCTTGTGCCCACCATAAACCCATTTTTACCCAACCCTCCAATGTAAATAACTACAATAGTAGCAAACCATTTGCAGCTACGTAAAAATGAATTGCTTTCCAACATGAGATCAAAAATACACATAGCTTGAGAGGTTGCGGAGAGATATTGCCGTTTTCGTGTATTTAAAGCCTCATGGGCCCATTTACAGCATTTTTGAGCCATGTCCTACATCATAAAAAAATCGCGTAGCAAATCATTGTAACATTTTATTGAAGTTCATTTGCCGTTCATAATGAACCCGGTTTGACTCAAATATCTTCACCGATTGTCAAAATACAGTCACGCTCAGAAATAATAAAAGTGAATTTTTGGTTCGTAATCAAAGCAAATGAACAGTTTGCAAACAATTCGCAAAATATTAACAGCTGTTCCCATTGTTATTCGCGAACGATTCGTTTATTTCTGAACGGGACTGCACAATGAATAAATACTTTTTGTCACCCCCCTAGGCCCGAGCTCCTTCGACCGGGTGATTTTCTGGGAAGAAGTTAACGTGCGAATCAACCTGCTGGGTCAATGTTGAGCTATGCTTGTCATTAAAAATACAATAGCGGGCATTGTCAGATTTCACCTCGACAAGGCTAGACATAATTCTTCGATTCTTTCGTTTCACTGACTACACGCAGAATTTAGTTAATTTCATACAATAATTATTGAGAGCGAGCCTGGTTAAACGAACACCTCCTTAGCACGTTATGTTATCTGTAAGTTTATTGTTTTAGCTCGACTGGTACACGAATTGTATCTGACAGTACCGAATCGTCATCTGCTACAACACCTCATTGACGAAAACGCGATATTAACGACGTTGGACAAACTTACTATTTTTTCGCATTACAGAGTGCAATTCTATTTTTGTGTTATGGAATAATATATATTTTTAGTTCAGACCGGTGATATTAATTTTTCTAGTTAGTAGCTATTGGTTATGTTGGGGTTTGTGATAGACAGCATCCGTTGAAAAATTCAGCCCGGCTCGACCTGATAGTAACGCCATACTTGGCTTTTCAAAAAAACTGAATTACTCGTAACTAGGCTGTTTTCAAGTTTTCAACCAGTGGTTTGTGGAACATTGCCTAGCCTGCGCGACCAGGAATCATTTGCTGCTTCAAATATATACCCTTTCAACGTAGTTGCCACAGTATCATTATTCCGTGCAGTTAACCTAAATTAAAGAGCCTTACCTCACCCCAAACCCGATGAATTTCAACACGATCCGATCCGATTGCTGTCTATAGCTCCTAAAATAAGTTACTGTTACTAGTTGTTTTGACGCTTTGACAGTACCGTTGGGTTTAACTGGTTGGTTGTCAGAACGTAGTGAAACGTAGTGGAGATTGTGTGTTGCAGGGGGAAATCTTATATTCCGTCTGTGTGTGTGATCAGCCATAACTCGGGAACGACTTAACCGATTTTCATGATGTTGGGCTCATGCGAACCGGCATAGTCTATTTACCGTGTTAGAGTTTTAGACTTAATGTTCTATCTTGCCCAAATGTATTTTATTTCAACTTGCCCCTCCCCTGGTATGTTCTGTCATAGCTTGTCCCCCCAGACTCAGAATCGTTCCTGGGTACCTGTTTTTGCCCAACGATATCTCCGAAGGACTTTGACTTTCCAAAAACACTTATACAAATATATCGAAGCACTTCATATTTCCAATAAAAATTGTACGAAAATATAGGACTTCGACTTTTTGAAAAGAACCATTTGTATCATATTAACTAAGCCATTTTTATGCTACTAAATTTATGTGCATAATAGCAAATAAACATTGTACCCGCATTGATTCAGTGTTGTACTGCGCATAACTGCCGCCGTCATTACATCTGATTTTTGTGTGAACGCACGTGAAACCAAAAGCTTTCCAGCGCATCAATTGAAAAATGTTTACCGTTTTGGTTTCCACGATCTTGCTGCACAGCATCATGCAGCATTGTGGCAAAATTACAGTTGCATTACGAACGAGCATGAAAAGCGTATAATTTTACTATTTGTTATGCAAAGTGCTGCATAAGTGAGCATTCCGCTATAAAACTTAGTGTACTAGCGGAGGCTGCTAAGGCATTTCCACCATATTATGCACCTTCCTTTAAGAATCGTAACGAACGCAAAGTGAGCGGTAGATACATAACTCTTGCACAACGTACAGTAGTATACTACAAAGTGAATACAATGTTTCGGTCGGACCAATTGTGCGTCAATGGGTTGAACCTCTACTATATATATACGTATATATCAGGGAATAACCGGAACCGAAATTTACCGGAACCAGCAACGGGAACCGTTCATTTAAACCGGAACCGGAACGTGGTTTTCAAAACTTATATCTAGTAAATCAGATGAAGGAAGAAATGACGGTATAGTGGATTTAAAATGTATAAAAATAACTTTTACGTTAAACTTAATATATTGCGATAGCATAATTGCCGTTCTGAAACTTTAAAGATGCCGAGGAACCTAATAATGTTTATTTATCGATCAATATGTAGGTTTTTGGACACCAGAGCAAAAAATATCTTCCACTATACGACCTTGCGTATAATGCGTCAAATTCAATGTGCTTACAACGCATGGAGCATAGAATAAACACTGTCGGCCTATCTCCAGCGCTTCCCTTTACTACACATTCGTTTGTTACATGTTGTTTTGTAGGAAACTTGAAATTATTGGTTTATATGGTTCTAAGAGAAAATAATAGAATGTAATTTTTTGATCAGTGGTCAGAGACATTGTTTAGGCTAGTGTTGGGCAAACAGTGCCCGTCACTTAGATCATAATGATATCTAATCAGAATCCTATAAATGAGACAAACTGTGATACTGCTCGCATAGTTTCAATAAATATAGTTCACTGTCAAGAATGCAGTTTCAAGCTGCGTTACAGATGTTACTTTACTTCAATGTAGACTGATTTACGAAGTTTAGAGGCGCACTAGCCGGTGCTTGGCGCAATTTATGTTAGCCAAGCTTACGCTAAGTACTTCTACGTAATACATACTTTGTTACCGAGTTGGACCAGTTTAATTCGCCCGCAGACTTCTGAATGTGTAAAATAGCTGCTACAATCATCGACCTGGCTTTGTTTTGTTAACAAACTCCAGCAGGTTAAGATGAAAAATTCCTACTGAAATTATGCGCCCTACTTACGTTTGACACGGCAAATTGCTGAATTAATCTTTTCTTTTGCTTAGTTGTATTGGTAGTTTATCATTATATATATGGGCCTATGGGCCGCATATATATAATACATATGTTCGGGACGCATATAAAGCAAAATGTGGAAAATTTCAAACAAAATGTTTTAACCGGAATTCCGGTTCAGGTATGGTTTTGTCCTTTGCCGGAATCGCAACCGGAACACGATTTTCACCCGGTTGCTCCCTGATATATATACAGCACTCATCAGAAGTGAGTGCTGTGCTGTTCATTCGATGTTCCCTTGAACAATATTTCAATTTTTGTCTGGAAAGTGTTCGAGTGATGTTCGAAGTCTGTTCTAAATCATTAGCGTGCTTTTTTAATTATTGCTTTAGAGTTGCTCGAATTTCATTTTCAAGAATCGCATTAACAAATTTTGTTCCATTTCTGCTTGAATTTTCGGTCTTCCGAAATTACAGAGTTATAGTATTGTAGTTTTCTGGTGAGTACTGTAATTAGCAAAATTAAATACTAAACTAAGATAGTATTTGCAGCTGTTTAGTCGCTTGCAACCATTTTTTTCGTTGTTTTCTCGTAATGTTGAATATTTTTGTTCTGAGGCTTATATTGGCAAAACATTGATTCTAGATATATTATGTAAAAAATAAATGTCTAATAATGATTTGTCTCAATTTACGCACTTATACCCTTGTAAATATTATTTTCAACGCATGATGGTGTTTAGTTTTGTGGTTTTGTGTTTTTGTCTTGTGTATCGCTGTATTGCTCATAAAATATACCATAAAAAATTATATCTTAATATTTTGTTGACTTTCCTTTTCTTTGGTACAGTTGGCGTAGCAGAAATATTTTAATTCATTATTTGCATTTTGTGAAGTTTATCGCACAAGATTGCATTACGTGCTGAGGCAAGTTGGCTATTCGCTGCTAACAGTTTCTTAAGAACCAGTGGCAGATCCAGGATTTCCCGGTACGGAGGAAAGATCAAATGGGGTAGAATGTCAAAAGGGCAGCCAAAAATAGTTTAACGGCTATGTTACGGGGTATCGGCCTTGTCCCCGTGCTCAAGGCGCATGCCGAATTTTAGGGAATTTATAGGCATTTTAAAGCAAAATTTAAAAAAAATTATGAGGTATTTGGCAGCAGGTGGAAAGTTCTTCGTTATCCCACACCTATCTTCGCCCAACGAGAACGACTGCTTCCTCAGTCGACGGACATTCGGCACCTACGTAGTCGTTATGTCTCGGAGGGGGATCCGACCCAAGAAACTCACCAGATCCGTGCTTGCTGAGAGCCGGTGATCTTCGCTAGAATAGGTTTTGAAATGTCAATAAACTTAATTATCTTGCATTATCTTTGGCAGAAGGCCGATTATAGTCATTTATATGACAACCCATGTTTTTGGTTGGTTTTTTAACGTTTACATGCGTTACTACGCTAAGTACCTATGAATTTTTTTGATATTTACGTTCAAAACATTTCAGCAATGATCATTATGTATAAATGAGTGAGTAGATGTTTGTCATAGTCAAGCCAGGATTGTGTGTGTGACCGCATCGGGCGGTAGATCGAAATTAGTGTGAGATTTTGTGCCTAAATTCGCCACCACTCCTATTTAATTTTCTGAGGAGGCTTGTTTTTACCATCAGGAATTATTGAACTCCTGTGCTGTCTTTTTACAAGATTTTAGTATTTGTTACGCTTGCTGATTTATGCAAATATTATATACTTTTTGTTGCATTGTAATTCTTGTACGGCGTTTATATAAATTGGTATATATTTTTCTTGCCATGAAAATTATTTGTTAGTTGGAATAGAATGTAAAACCCTAAAATATGCAATATTAACAGGCTCGTCTACCATTAAACTCGTGGACTTGTAGTCCTAATTCTTGGAATTTTGGCTGGAATTCCTGGAGCCATGGTGCTTATATATCCCGCATCAAAAAGTCGAAGGTCTATATGCTATACATTCAGTTTTGATCAAAAATCTCTTTCCAAAAAACTTTATTTAAGCCCCGCGCGAGTACCATACACCTTGATAACATTACATGTGGCCACAGTGAAATCAAAGGTATACATACATTCAGTTGTTCAAAAATCATTTCCCAAAAAATTTCTTTAATTCTCGCCGAAGTACACCACACCTTGATAACATTACAAGTGACTATAGCGAAATCAAAGATATACATACGTATATTCAGTTGTTTTTAAGCCCCGCGTGATTAGCGTACATATAATCAAAAGTATACATACATTCAGTTGTTCGACAATTAGCGCTGTAAATTGCACATAATTACAAAACAACTGTATGTAGCAAATGTATTCTTTACAAGTAGCAGTTCTGATGATACAATAGGAAATTTAACTGATTTTTAAATATAATCATGTAAATAGTCGTCAGCATATGTTTCGTAGTTTTGGATTTCAAGCCTTAATTGGTGTTCGACATCAAGCCTGTTCTGATATTGACAAGTTGCGACTGACAGGAAATGTACGTGAATAGTTCCGAGAATCGAACTTTATTACTGCTTGACTCGAATTCTATTACTGTTGAGGCTTTTTCGGTGTTAATTGCACCATTGCTGCCCATAGAAACTGAGATGCCAATTTCAACTAAAAAATTTTCAATAGTCACAAGAGATATGATGACAAAAACACAGAAGTTCATAAAGTTTTCGGTGTACTTCGCTGATTCGTACAAAAATCCGACTATTTGTTTCGAAAGTCTGACTACATAGTATATAATTTGTTTGGACAGGTTTATTATAATGGTCATATTTTTTCGTTCTTGTATCTATACACCAAGTTGTTTCGTCGTGTTTGGTAGGTTTGTGCCTTTGATGTAATCGGTTTATTTTGATATACAACCAACTGTTGCACAGCAAAACGGTTTAAGATTTCTCTACCACTCCGTTAGCGACGAGTTGGAAAGTGCACCGTAGTGCCTAACACTCGCCTAAACGTCAGTTTATATCCACTAAGTGTAAGAAAATGAATATTTGAATAGAATGGTACAAAAATTAGCGCTGTATCTTCACAATTGGCTATTTTGGGGCTGGGGTATAGCCGAAAAGACTCTATAGTTTTCCATTTTACAAACATTTCGCTCTATTTGCTTCGTTCGCTACACGCGTCACAAGAACCGCCGTGTTCTAGCTACACCTCAGTGGCTTTATCAAAATGATGAATTGCCCTATGAAGCAGTTCAATATGCGCCATGAGTATACGGCATGGTGTTGTTTTATATTTATAATCTATGCATACATTATAAGATTGCACAATCGATGTGGTGAAAAATGTTACCTCCAGTTTTTAAGAAATACGTTATGCTCCGATTTAACCGCTTGACGGGCCGCAGTTGTTCAACAACAAACTATTATTACGTTTAAATGCGTTGTATTAACTAAATTCGCCTTATTAACGGACCAAATTCACTGGTTAGCGGCGGCCTATAGATGTGTGTTCACATCGTTGTATTTTTTCTCTTCCGGACTGTATTGACGTTTTTCGCAGAAGGAAGAACTATTATAAACCGAGAACTGAGACGGCGTGTGTAAATTGAGTCTCTCGTGAGTGGAGACATCGACAGCATAAATAAACGAATGTAAACCTCCTAGTGAACTGTCTTTTTACCGCAAAGTGTTAGGAAATCACAAAACCGAATAAGTACACAACACAGTTGGTATCTGTCAGAATCATAATCTATAGTATATATATATATAGTGATTATAACTTGTGATATATTGTTTTTAACGTATTATTTATGTTTATTTTTCCTGACATTTGGGGCAAAACAGAACGACAAAGAGAAACAAAACTATATATTTTGGATTTACGGGTCCTGCTATAGTGACTATAGTAATACGCTTAAAATTAAATGGTCGGATTTGAGCTAGTTGTCTACGTAAAGCTCTAAGAATCACTTACGCCTATTTTAATATATACAGAGTATCTATTTTGTATATATATCGTTTATTGTGTTTGATCATTTCATTAGATCTGTATTTTTTGCCCAAAAAGGCACAATTCGGAACGTTTGTCTCGTGTAGACCATATAAAACCATTTTAATGCCGCAAACTGATTCGCATTGACTGTACAAACATTAAAATATTACGCGTTTTATTTATTACCATAGTTTATAAAATTCTATAATACGGAAATTGAACGAATGTTACTGATTTTTTTAATGTTTATACTTTGGTACTATTTTTGGTAATCCGTCGAAATTTCTTATTTTTACTTATACAAAATTTTTCACCAGAAGACGACGTTTTGGACCTTCATCGAAATATTTGTAAAAATTTTAATCTTCTGTACATTCAGAGTTTTTCACATGAAGACCATTTTTATTTCTTTTATTGAAATTAAATTTTTATTTTTTCAGTTAATACAGAATTTTTCACCTGAAGCCTATTTTTAAAAACCGATTACGATTTTTGAGCCTTGGCGATATTTGTATAAAATTTGTGATTTTGATTTATGTTTGTTTAAAATTTTTCACATGGCAACTATATTTGTTGCACTTTCAGTGAAATTTTCATAAAATTTCAAATTTTTCATATGAATATTATAAATTTAATGTTAATCATTTTTTATCTGAAAAGATTTTTGAGCCATTGAAATTTTAGTAAAACTTCTGATTTTTTCTGTTAATTTATTAATTTTCAACTAAAGACTATTTTTGGATTTTCAGTGAAATTTTCATAAAATTTCAAATTTCTTTTTGTGTTAATAATTGTTCATCTGATTATTATAAATTAATGTTAATAATTGTTTATCTGAAAAGATTTTTCAACGATCAAAATTGTAGTCCAATGTCTGGTTTTTTCTGTTAATTTATTAACTTTCAACTGAAGACCATTTTTTGGACTTTCGTCGACATAGAAAGTTCAAATTTCTTTCTATAAAAGTGTTTCATATGGGGAATATTTTTTGGACCTTCATGAAAAGTTTCGCAAACTTTCAGGTTCTTTATGTGAATTACCACAATAGTGCTTGTCCCGAAATTGTTGAATAAATTTTGAAACATAGTTCTGTGTGCATACTGTTTGAGTAGCATCACTATTTTATATTACGTCACAAATACTTATGTAGGTTGCTATGAGTTAAAAGTTGTCATCACATTAACAACGTTATAAAGGAGAAAGCTATTGTACCAATAGTCATTATATATAAAACACTGTTGACAATTCTATTTGTTAACAATATATTAGCTTAATAATTCATAGCTTCAGGAATAGGCGAGAATGACGTTCCTCAATTAAGCTACTTAGCGCTGAATGGACTTTATGATAATATCCGTGCTCAGATTAAAAAAAAAGTTATCGCCTTTTGTAAACAATATCTGATCCGACATACGATCAACACAAAGTTGAAATATGTCGACCGCCGTGGTCTATGGGAGTGTTATATGTTTCCGGCTTTTTGTAACGTACATATCTCTTCCATCTTGTAGTCCTTGCGCTACAAATTGCTAATTGCTGGTATTCCTCAATTAAGCTACTTAGCGCTGAATGGACTTTGTGATAATATCCGTGCTCAGATTAAAAAAAAAAGTTATCGCCTTTTGTAAACAATATCTGATCCGACATACGATCAACACAAAGTTGAAATATGTCGACCGCCGTGGTCTATGGGAGTGTTATATGTTTCCGGCTTTTTGTAACGTACATATCTCTTCCATGTAGTCCTTGCGCTACAAATTGCTAATTGCTGGTATTCCTCAATTAAGCTACTTAGCGCTGAATGGACTTTGTGATAATATCCGTGCTCAGATTAAAAAAAAAGTTATCGCCTTTTGTAAACAATATCTGATCCGACATACGATCAACACAAAGTTGAAATATGTCGACCGCCGTGGTCTATGGGAGTGTTATATGTTTCCGGCTTTTTGTAACGTACATATCTCTTCCATGTAGTCCTTGCGCTACAAATTGCTAATTGCTGGTATTCCTCAATTAAGCTACTTAGCGCTGAATGGACTTTGTGATAATATCCGTGCTCAGATTAAAAAAAAAGTTATCGCCTTTTGTAAACAATATCTGATCCGACATACGATCAACACAAAGTTGAAATATGTCGACCGCCGTGGTCTATGGGAGTGTTATATGTTTCCGGCTTTTTGTAACGTACATATCTCTTCCATGTAGTCCTTGCGCTACAAATTGCTAATTGCTGGTATTCCTCAATTAAGCTACTTAGCGCTGAATGGACTTTGTGATAATATCCGTGCTCAGATTAAAAAAAAAGTTATCGCCTTTTGTAAACAATATCTGATCCGACATACGATCAACACAAAGTTGAAATATGTCGACCGCCGTGGTCTATGGGAGTGTTATATGTTTCCGGCTTTTTGTAACGTACATATCTCTTCCATCTTGTAGTCCTTGCGCTACAAATTGCTAATTGCTGGTATTTTATTGTGCCATTATATAAACATAATTTCTGTTTCTGATTATATATCTACTCTTACGTACCGTTTGTTCGTTTGGTCAAATTGGTTTATTTTATAGTTTCGAGTTTGTTTTCAGCGATGTAGTTATTATTTCGTTTTTCTGAAAAGGTTTTTTCTTCTTTTGTATACTCTGCTTCACTATATATTAATAACACATACCTCTTGCATTAAGTCACTAAACATAATTATAGATAATTCATTTGAATTGCTGAAAGATCATCGTAGCTGCATATTATTAACCTTTTGCTTTGCTGCGTGACGACTTGGTCAAAACGTACCCAAACACGAAAGTGTTATTAATGTATTGGGCGTAATGATCAGTGGTTGACTCATTTTGTATATTTGGTTATTGCAAAGTAATATAGTACCAATTTCAACCTTTGCTTCTCATTAGTGCTTTTTAGCTTCATATTATCCCTATGATAGCTGGCATTATTGTTAAAATGATAATGACGACCCATTTAAGTTGAGAAACACGCTCAGTTTTCGAGATACTTGTCATTACAAGACATTTCTAGTGATGAAGAATTGTTTAAGTAAAGTAAGATGACGTAGTTATTCTATGTTATCCTGCTTTATATGTATCACGCGGCAGTATAAGTACATTATAGGTATATACCTATACTATACTAAGCAATTCTCAACTATCGTGAAAATTCTCAACTATCGGCGGCGAATTCTCAACTATCGTGAAAATTGTTGGACTTTTAATGATAATTGAAAAAAGTGGTACAAAAACAGCAAGGAAAACAAGCAACAGAATCTTCAACCCTAGGTATCCATTGTACTAGTCACCATAAGATTATAATGCAGAAGCGTGCAAAAATCGGTCTAGAGCGCTGGTGTCGCAAAGTTCAGCTCAGACATAGGCAAAAGTAGTAGGTTACTATATCTTTGCGGCAAAATAGCATAATAGATTATGCTTCTTTTCTATAAAGTTGTGGATTTGATGCAGAAATTGCGTATTTTTCTCGAATTTAGTGCGCTAAAGACAAAACGGTAGTTGAGGATTCTCTTTGGACGGATGAAAGATTTTAAATGAAAATTAGGTGCCTACTATTTGCCGTATTTGAGGCATACTTTCATCGTATTCAGCAATCCAGGAATGGGTAGACTGACATCTATGTACAACTAAATTAAAAAGTTTGGAAAATACTATCCTATTTACTAAAATTAATCAGTAGCATTACAAACATCCAAATATAATAGGTTTAAAACGATAAAACGTAATTAAGAGGCTAAATAGAAGTAGCTCATCATTTTCAACATTGAGAGGTAACCTTTTGTGACATGTTTAAACTGACTTTTTGTGGTATTTTTAAACTTTGAAAAACGGCTCTTGCATCAGTGTTATCTAGTAAAGCTGCTGTAACTTATAAATAATATGTAAATGAGGCAATAAGCTAGCAAAGTTAGAACTTACGATGAGAAAATTCGGTTTTCATTTTTGGGTCTAAAGCTTGTGGATAGAATTATAAATTTCTGATATCGCTTGCCGGTGGAAATAGAATTTGACGGGGAAGCCGTGGTGGGATTGCTTCGTGGTGGTTTTAAAGACTAAGTGAGCACATTTTCAATCTAACAAAAATTAACGTATAATAGAGCTCTTTCCAAACATGGGTTAATGCATGAAACAGTTATTCTATCCTTGTTCTTAAACAGTGTTGGACAACGGCCGGTTTTGAAGTGAAACGGCTGGCCATTAAAATTTTCGGCCGACCGTCAACCGAATACAAATGGATAGCTCACTACCACATATATTCTCTTACTGCGATAAGAATTTAATATTTTTTGAGCAGCTCAAAAATTGATTAGCCAAAGTAGCCCTGAGAATCCTAAATAAAATAGGCTATGCCATTGTCTATATACTTAACCTAAGCTAATGCCTTTATATCACGCACCTAACACTAGGTCGGGGGAAGGGGGGCTGACGTAACCCGAACCCACGCCCTAAGCTGTTCCTTTTTAATGTTATAACGTAACACCGCTCAGGGTTACATGGTCCGATTTCCATATGAAGGTTTTGCACGGCGTACTTATGAATCTTACCTCTAGGCGGACTATAACAAAACTGTACTATATTCATTTTCGGGTGGCGGCCTGCTTTAAAGGCAATCATTAAATATTGACACATATTGGTGTTATAATATATATGATATATGGTTATATGACCGGAGGGTAGGTACTCGACGGTTGACAATGCTTGCATGATAGTTATAGACGATTATATTTACGTATCAAACAATTCCAGTAGTGTCGTTTAATTGACTTGCTATATAGCAGTAAAAGTATAAATCGCGGCCATCTAAGTGTCTCTCCATAACAGCTGACCAATGGCTTTCGCGATTGCCAACGGCAGAATAATGCTAACGGCCGGGCGACGGGTCCGGAAAATTGTTAACGGTTGACCGTTGTCCTATGCCAGGGACAATCTTCGGCCGGCCGGCTAATGGGTTCCACGATAGTTGCCCAACCAACACTATTCCTATAAGGCCCAAATCAAGCTGAATGAGGGGAATAGCGTTATATGCTTAAAAAGAACAACTTAGTGCGGGGTTTTGGGAGCGCTAAGCCTTTGACTTAGTGTTAGGTTTCGTATATACTACTATTTGTCGTATGTATTGCTTCAGTGTGTCGCAGTCTTGTCATGCATTGTGTTACAACATTATTTCTTATATTGGCAAGGAAGGAAGATAATACTTTTGGCAACAAAAGTATTGTAATCGCCAAAACTTTTTTTTGCCTACATTTTTAAAGCAAAGGTTATCGTTTAAGTGTGTTAGTAATTGCTTCTCGTCGTAATATTTTATACAGTAAAAGAGAATATATTTATTTTTCTAATGATTATTATACTTCGGTGATTTAATTTAAAGCTAATCTTCTACGGTTTTTTGTGTAAATATTGTTATATAAATAATTTTTGCGTTGTGGTCACCTTTTGCGGTCTTTGCTAAACGAGTAAACGTTTGAATGATGTCATTGAATGCTAAGCTTATATTACCTACCACCATTTCGTCATTTGAAATTCTGGTTCCTGACTCCATTTAAAGTCCCGTTATAACAATTGTATATCTGACACAATACCTCAGTAGCAACGCTACAGTCATTTTAGTCCAAATCCAAAGAATTCTTTATTTCCTCTTCCAATGACCAAAAAGACGAAAACTGTTAAAAATGTAATCGGTCACAAATTCTAAAAAAAATTATAATTTGAAGTGTACTTATTACATTGTAGTAACCAAACAGTTGTCTTTATGTGGTGCATACCACACAAATACAAGTGCGTTTATTGTAATCGGTAACACCGAAAGCCTTTATACACATTACAATAACCTACATCATCTATATTGAAACAGTTCAATAATTTCGCTATTTTTGGTGCCAAAATTCACCAAATTTTCCTCCAGTTAACGTCGCGGCGGGCTAAAAACCCACCTCCATGCAGGGTTAATAACCCGCCCCCACCCCACCGATGCGGGATTAACTCACCCGATGCAGGCTTAATAACCCACCCCCGTGCAGGGTTAATACCCTACCCGATTTACGTGCGCTGCTTTCACTGGTGAATTCTGGGTTTAGTACTGGCACCGCCTCGAGCTTGTGCAACATTGAGCATGTGTCACCTTTAGGGAACAGATGTTATAACGTTAAAAAACCGTGTAGTGCGGCAGTGTGAGGAATCGCCAGAGCTACCCGTCGGCTTAGCATAAGACTTATAAGGACCTTAGCTTAGTTGTATATATCTAAAACGGTATAGAATGCATTTCACGGTTCTATTCCATTATCCCCCAACCCGCATTTGCTTAATAATGGTCAGATGCTGGAAATTTTGGTTTTTTTATGGTCCCCGAGATCTCCCCTGACCATTTCGACCAAAAAATTGAGTTTTTAAAATTTAGATTTTTTTTGGGTCCCGAGAATCCCCCTAGGGAACCCAAAAATTTTGTCTTAAAAATTGGATTTTCACCCACCATTCGACGCGTCTTGATGGGCTGAATCGAATGGTGTTATTTTTAATGGGTTACGGAAACCAGATCCTAAGTTATGACCAAAAATATCGGAGGCTGAGAGGCTCAGCAATTGAACAGTTTTTGGCCATAACTTAGGATGCTTTTATCAAATGCCGTTATAAATAACACCATTACACTTAGATCGTCAAGCCGCGTCGAATGATGGGTAAAAATCTAAATTTTAAGAAAAAATTTTGGGTTCCCAGGGGACCCGAAAAAATTTTAAAAATTCAATTTTTTGGTCGAAATGATCAGGGGAGGTCTCGACGATCACAAAAATACCAAAATTTCCAGAATACACCATTTTTAAGCAAATGCGGGTTGGGGGATAATGGAAAAGAACCCATTTCACTTCCAATTTTAAAAGTTACAATTTCCTTTAGCAGCTTTGGCAAACTTGCTTTAACATTTCGGGTTATAAATGAAACGCTTCATTTCGAATAATCAGTTTTCTAAGCGTCCGAGGCTTTCTGGCGTATAGCTGAACGCTCCAAATTAAATAAAAACTCATGATGTTAAATCGGGCGAGCGGCCAAGCTACTCAAATGAATCCCGGCGAACAAGCCATTTGCCGAGGAAGATTTCATTTGAAAATACCAACTTTTTTGGTATATACTGTGAGGCGCAGGACCATCTTCCTGAGAAATGATGTTATCATCGGCTAGCTCCAGAAATTTTCTATCTAAACCATGACGCCTGTCTGTTACGTGTGTTTCTGCAAGATTGTTGTCACAGAATGGTTTAGGAACGCCCAATTCGGACTGGGGCTAAGACGATTTTTTTTATTGGGATATAATTCTCTGATTAAAATACAACACAAAATTTCAAATATGCATTCGATTGGGTGGTAAAAATACACTAAACTTGCGAACCAGCTATGATTGAACATTAGTTCCGCGATTTGTTTACAGTAAGCTCTCAGAGACGATTATTAAGCATAACAGAGAGCACTATTATTGGATGTATCGAATGACCCTTGTAATAAAATTCTTTAACACATTTATGCCCGAAGTTGGGAATTTCTTCAAAATCAAATATTGTCATTATATAGTTCAGCAAGGCCTAATTAACGTTTTTCATGCATGTATCTAACTTATAATCTCCTTATTAGACAGGTACAAGTTGTTCCCAGAATGGAAACAGTGGGCACAAGAGGGTATAGAGTTTTTGTTGCAGAAAAAAACCAACTTGCTCATTCAAAGATACTGAAAATGAGTAACAAAAAATAGCGGACAATAAAAAGTTAGTTGAAAAGGTTAATATTTCAAATACAAATAACATAGTATGAATAATCAAACGATAAAATTAACTTATTCCAGCAAATTTACAAAACAAGAGAATGGTCAACAAACAAATTTTTCGCATTTTAACCATAATCTAGGAATGAAATTCTTTTGCGCAGTCCTAGTGCAAGTTTAATGCGGCATTTTTCACACATTTCCCTTGCATTTTTCTTACAGACAACACATCGGTTCTACTTTTCAGCCGTAATAATATGATGATTCGTACCGTTCAATATGACAGCCACCGGAACCCTTGTTACGAGCGCTTTTGCAAATGAAGGCTGCTTTCCTTGAGCCGTTGATGTTTTGTGCATTATTAGATAAGACTGTACAATGTTTCTTCGAAATCCAAGATAGTCCATTTTCCCAAATCCCTGTTCGGCGGCAACCTCCCGTTGAATATGCCAGGCATTCTGGTAACTGAAGTCGACCAGGAAAGCTATGAGAGGCCAATACAATTTTTTGCCCCGAACACCGATTCTGTAGCTCTGGATATTCTGGTCCATTCGATCTACGTCTCCCATATACTTATTGTATTGTGATACAATATTAGGCTGTGGTATTTTGGTGCGACCAATACCTTTGACCTAGCGACTAGCTTCACCAATTGGATTGACTGGATCGACACTGCTCACCAAAGTAACAACAGAATTATCATTCCAAGTAGCCACAACGACATCTTTATTATTTGCAGCACAATCAAACGACCCTCTGGGTAATTGCTTCATGTTTGTAGGATTTTCAATTGGTGGTTTGTCAACACGATTGACCATGACTGTACCAGTTATCCAAACGCCACGGGTTTTCAGAGCATCTGCAAGTTTCGTTGAGGTGAAAAACCGGTCAGTGTAGACAAAATATGGGTTTGGCGGTAATTCGGCAAGTAAATCCATGACAACCTCTCCTCCAACTCCCAAACCTGGTTTGGGATTTGGCACGCTTTGGTAAGGTTCGAACTGGTAAATATATCCCAGGCGAGAGCAACGAAACCAAAGTTTATAGACAAATCGAATAGGTTTTCAACGAATGAATTGTTTAGCTCTATGACGTCCGTAGTAAGGTGCCATACTCTCGTCGGCGGATAAGTGCTGCGTGACCAAGAAGTACATCAAAAACCGCTCATTGAGCATTGCCATTACCGGCCGCAGTTTGGCATATAGATCAGCCTTGTCCAGTTTATCATTGTCAGCAACGAATCGCATCATATTATATAAATCTTCAAACCATAATCTTCAAACCGGTTCCGCCGCATGGCTCCTGCGACCATTTCATTGTAGGTTTCGGTATTTTTTCCCAAAACATACGCCAGCGCGGCACCTGAACATATCCAGACAACAGCAAAATTGCAAAAAAGCACTTTAGTTCACTAACATATGTAGTAAAATCATGGGTACCTTTTGCTTGAGCGTGTTTTTGAGTCATCTCAACTATAAAAGAGAGTACTTCGTCGTCAAAAAAGAGTTCAAAAAACTGTGGAGCATTATCAACCGGAATTGTCAATTTTTTCTCTTCATATAAAAATTCCGGCCGTTGCGGGTGAATATCCTGCTTTTTCCAAGACATACCAGCTGAATTCGTGGCTGTGCGTTTTTTTTTCGACTGATCTGACGTTGTTGCATGTCTTCGGGTAATGGAACGTAATCACTATCGTCGTGGTCTTCATCGCTGACGGGGCCAAGAACTACTTTTTGGCCATGTCGAGTGACAGTTGTTGTTGATGCTGCCTGTAACTGACGACCACTCAAATTGTTAACGTCTCTGCCTTCGTCTTCATTCCCACTGTCTTCCTCAGAATCCAAACCATCTGCTGGTGGCTCCAAGTAGAGGTACGCTCTGTCCAATTCATCGTCTTCTTCGAGCAGCTGCAGCACTTCTAAGGCGGTGAATGTCCTGAAATGGGTCAATACTGGCTGTAATTGTGTCCTGAAATGGGACAATACTGGCTAGAGTTGAATAAAGAGTCATAAAACAGCAAAGTTGTAAATAAAAAGACATATAAACATAAACCAAGTCATTAAAAACTATGCCCCGTTCATGCCCACTGTTCCCAAAATGGGAACAAATACATATTTATGTACGGCTGAACCCGGAATAAAGTATAATAGTAAGATAGGTATTGGGCTGATCAAACACACTCTATACACTACATAGACGACCATACTTAAAAAATCGGAAATCAATAAAAACAAGCCTCATTTCTTGCGCGAGTCCAATTGAATTCTCGACGACACAATTCGGTGAGTGAGTTCGATAGAAATTCCGAATAGTAATAATCCAATTATTGCACAGTATAATACTTATACATAGATGAACTGTATAAAATATTTATCATTTAATTCTGAGAAGAATTAAAAAAGTTATAGGTAAAAGTAGTCACGTTCCCAAAATGGGAACAGCGGGCAAATATGGGTTAAAGTCAAGACAAGGTTCAGAAAATGATTACTGAATGCAATTCAGGTTTGTAATGTGTATGATAATTAATGTGCATGCATTTCTAACGGTCTTTCCGTATCGTTCTCGCTACGTGCTTTGTGGGCGCGCTGAGTGGCCAAAAGAAATTGGTTTGAATAAATATTTGTTCCTGCATCATTTAACCCTTTCATGCCGGAATTAATTTGTGTATCGTGCAATGTTTGACAAGCTCACGCCCCGCCTGGGATCGAACCCGGAACGTACGGTTGAAATTTGTGTACGCAAACCACTCAACTGACTGGGAGCTGTTGCTCGGTTCCTTAAGGAACCTCACAACGTGAACGAATAACAACACACGTTCAAACGTACGACATACGACAAATTCAGTAAACGCAACGAGCCGCAATGTTCGTTAGGTCCATATGGACCTGGCCGACATGAAAGGGTTAGTTATGCGGCAGGCTAATTTTTATTTAATGTGTAGAAAAACATGAGCTACCAAAACTTTTTACTTCGCATAGACATACCGTAGGTTACTGATGTTCTGGGCAAACCGTTCGCCGCCAGTTATATATGTATTTGTTGTACTACGCAATTGTGTTAAGCTGATCAGCCGACACTTTCCTTTTCCTGCGACTCCATTTTATTGCTTTGTCGGCAGTGTGGACGGGATCGTTTCTGCTAACTACCGCCGCAATAGCGTTATTGTTCCACATAAGAACCACGATTTTAGCTGTCACGCATATACTAGACGCTACCTCGGCACCTCTTCGCTATTGCCCTATTTTCAAAGATGGGCATATTTTGGGTGCGATTCATCACTACCGGGCCTGTATAAATAATGTCGCTCTCAAATAGATTCCTGACAACTTCGGCGATGAGAGGATCATGTCGCCGCAGACTTTGAAGGGAACAGTTTCAGGCAGTTGTGGTGCCACGAATGCCTTTATTTTGACTCATTTCTTCAGAATAATTATGATTTTTGTTGAAATACGAGAATGGTAATGGTCAAAATAAGCTGCTGTCCTCATTTGTAGGCAGCTATCCAATTTTGAATCTTCAACATATATAACTATCAATTGAATTTCAAAGACAATCATCACCATTATTCAGCTGTATACGGCTACCATAAACTAAAACGTCTTCGAAAATCTACGGTCCACTACGCTAGACTGCCAAGCTTACATTGTTTTGTGTGGTGGAAGATTAAATTTTCGTTTATTCGTTTTTGGAATATACGACCGTTGTTACAGTATGAATTTTCACACTGTATAAATTTTCCTCCGGAAAATTAAAACTAGCTTGGATGCCCCGTCGCGGAAGATTCACGCTAGCTTATATTTTCCAACGGCGCATAGGATGCATTTCACTTCCGCCCCTAAAAGTTACGGGATATCTATCTTGCGCGACTTATACCTCGAGGTAGAGGCTTCGCAGCGAAAATCGAACACCGGTGTCAGCTCATCAATACCTACATCTTTGCTGTATATCGCTTTTTATCAGGTTATGGTATAAGTGCTAATTAAATTAATGCACTCCGTCTTAAGGACGCTAGCATGCAAAAGATGTTGATAGGCAGACTGTAGTTGTACATGTGATAAATCATTCTAACAACAGTGGTTTTAACGTAAAAAGCGATATAATCTAAAATGGCAATATTGTACAAATTAGGGAACACAGTAGCCATATCAAGTTACACAGTACCCAAGTAAGGGACGTAAAAAAATTTTCGATAATTGCACATTTAAAGGACATAACACTGGGATAATGAAATAACCGAATTAAACTTCAACTAAATAGCGCTTCAGTTTGCTTAACCTGATATTCAAATTAAACTTCTGTAGTAATAACCACATCGTTTGGGACCAAAATAGATAAATTCAAGACAAAAAAAATTGTGCAACCTTGCATTATCAGACGTAAGACCCTAGGGGTTCGATAGGATGAAAGCCCCTTTGCCTGTCACTACCGCTTGGTACCATCGCAAAGTCAACCTGATATCGCGACCAAAATCCCACCAAGAAAATAACTTCATACTCGTTTGGGGTACATTGTGACCCGGAAGATGTAATCGGCGGCTTTAGCGTCTAATGAAAGGACAGACTGAATTCATGATCAAATAAAAAAATTATGAAGATCCATTCATCCGGTAGAGGTTTGATCTGCACAGGACATAGAAGAAATTTTTACGATTTGTGCCGCTAACAATGCTACAGTTGATAATAGCAATTCACTGTTTCAAAGAAAACAAAATATTTTCCAGATTAAGTATAAGCAACTTGAATGACGATGTAGGGCTAATCGAAGCTAGCGAGGACTCTCCGGGAGGAATCCCAATTAGTGTGAAGTTTCCGTTGGAAAAACCCAAACTAGTGGGAACTTTCCGAGGGAAACTCAGACTGTGATACCGGAACGGATATCAGGCAGCAAAAATTGTACGATGAAAATTTCGTAGTTGCATGCTTCTGTTCAGTATCGAATTTGAAAATTTTTGAAACGCAAACACTTTAGGCACATTATGTTGTTCAGTCCGCATGAAAATTTGGGAAGTGCCACAGTTGAGCTGGGACAACTACTATAACTGAAATGACTACTACATACTACACTATGAAATATAAATAAATAAAGCACCATACAGAACACATCGTTGAGGTGCCATTATAACCGTTATCTTATGCCTGTGGAAAAAACTTCCTTGAAACCATTCTGAACTATTTATACGCAGCGATGACTATTGTGAAAGCAATCGTGCAGAAATCACTTAGTAGTAAGCTGACTGAATTTGACAAAAAACTTATTTCTTTTCTCGGCTGTTCGTCTTACAGAATCACAAATAATTTTTATCACGTTACAAATCATACAACCGTTGCAGTTCGTCTAATTCACATTGAATCAATCCTCAATCAATGCTGCTTTCCAGCACACTCCCAACTGAGTAGTTCGGATCTAGTTAATAAGTCTACCAGTATGATCACGCTTTACTGCAAACCTTTCCTTTGACATTTTATAGGAAATCATTTTCACTTCTGGCAATACCTTTGAGTCCAGTCCACAGTTTCCCGAACCCCAACTGATTCAGATGAAACCTATCGTCATCAAACAAACTGCAATCAAGAGCTGTCCCATCACCAAACGGAAGTCCAGGACGTGCGAACCAATTCGAACATCGAATTTTAGTTCCTGATAACTGATGCTCGATCCATCTAGAGTGTTCCTCCGCTCTTGGCACAATAGGATTAGGGACAGTGCAACTGACCAAAATCCTAGTATCTACGAACCTTTCTGAAGTATATATTAAAACCGAGGAAATCTGTGCCCATGAGTCTGCCCATTTGCTGCGGCTCGTTTGTGCTTCATTAACACCGCAATTCACAATAACCATAGCAAATTCATTTAACCAAATATCCCGTATTTTCAACTCCCTTGCCAAAGTGTCAAAACGACCGCCTGAATAAGAAATTACTGTTCCTCCTTGAAGGGATTTTAAGTGACGGCACTGACTATCTGATAACACTAGCAAAGTGTTCCGGTAAGTCGTCGGCAAATCAATGATATTACCCTGCAAGTCCTTGACGCCAAATCTAGGAACCCGATGTCCATCCAAATGCATTTCAAGAAGTCTGTCCAGTATTTCACCATAAACATTGAAACCGGGAAATTGATTTCGGCGTTCAGCTGTCTTTTTTCTGAGCCCACAAGACCAGAGAAGCTCTGACCTTGCTTGGCAGTTAAAGAACCGAATTGATCGCGAATCATCGACTGCTTTGATTGTTTCGAGAAAGACTGGTCGAAACGTGTTGTCGTTATGCTTCATCAAACGCACCATGATGTCTAAGTAAACATCCTTAGCACGAAACAACCACTCGGGAGAAAGTTGGAAACCTTTCTTCTCTAAATGTAGCTATTTCTGCAGGATGGTTGTTGCATGATGCATCCGAAAGCATGAGGGTATTGAGTTCGGGCTGATGGCGTTGCAGGAGCATGAAATGCCAATAAGCCATTTCAATTGATGTCGTCGCCGTATCGCCAAACTGTAGTGATTGAAAGCGATAGAAGCGGGATAACGGGGACTCAGCGTTGATGAAGTGATACCGAGGCATACTGGAAAGTTAAAACAAAAGATAAAGACATGATTACATAAACTTTACTGATAGCATTTCAAAGTTCGACTGATATTTCTGACTGATTATCCGTATCGCCAATAACCTCTCCCGCCTGCTTAGATTGCTCATCATCTTGTATTTCTATAGGGTTGAGATGGCGAAGTGACCTGTTTATCACTCTACCATTAACCGTTCTAACGGCAGCTGAACGAATCTGCCCATCCCTACTAGGCAGAAGTTGCACAATTTTAGCTAATTTCCACTGTCCTCTAGGTAATCTATCCTTAACCACCACGATAGAGCCTACTGATGGTTCTAATCGGCAAGAACCCCGAGAAGTAAACTGAAAACTGTTACGCAGACTGTTTAGGTACTGATTGCACCAAATGTTCCAGAAAGAGTTCATCCTAGCCTGCACGCGACGCAACGCACAGACTAATGACTCTTGAGTCACTAGCTTTGCTTTGTAGTCGTGTGGAATATCTGTGAATGAAACAGTCCCCATTTTAGAACCCCTGAGGAAATGAGCTGGTGTTATCGGGAAATCTTCGGCTATTGCTCCCAAGTGCGTGATTGGGCGACTGTTAACAACTGAAGAAACTTCGGCTGCCACAGTCTGAAGCTCAATCATTGATACACATTGCTTCTCCAGCGACGATTTGAGAGCACGGTTGACAACGCCAACCATCCGCTCGTAAAATCCTCCCATCCATGGAGATAACTCTCTGATGAATTTCCAAACGATCCGTTCCGGAGCGATATAGTCTTTGACTTGTTGAGATTTTGCTACCTGACTAAGTATTCTTTCTGCTGCCTTCAGTTGCTTTTCGTTGTCTGAAACGATGATACTTGGTTTGCCATAGATCGACGCGAATCTGCGTAAGCACATCAGAAACTGATACGCCGAAAGATCCTCCACCACTTCCAAATGAACTGCTCTAATCGCTGCACATGTGAATAGACTGATCGAAACTTTTTGATACCCTGTTTGTGCTGCGCAAGATTTGATGAGTAACGGTCTCATGTAGTCAATACCTACACAGTCAAAGGGACGGCTGACATCAACACGGAATTCAGGTAATTGTGGGGCCATAGGATATGTGAAGGGCCCTCCTTTTGTTAACCAACATTGACGGCACTCTGCAGGCACTGACTTGACTTGATTTCTCCCATTAACAATCCAATACTGTTGCCTCGTTGCTGCTAGGGTTTGCGATACACCTGCATGATACTATCTGATGTGATAGTTCATTATTACCAACCTTGTAAATCGGCATGTTTTTGGCAACAAAATAGGAATTTTAGCAGTTTCATATAATTGACTATGTTGTATTCGAGTCCGACACCGCAATATTCCATTTTCATCAATGAACAAATTCAGTTGACCAACAATTGGTTGTGGTTTCTCGTTGACCATAGATAATTTGACCGCTTCGAAAGCATCTTCTTGTACTGACTTTTCCCAATATATCTGCGCACCAGCCAATTCTTTTGATACAAGACAACCTGATACGGGTGGTGAACTTTGTACTGCATTTTTCAAATTCTGGGTGTATCGAAATACCCAAGCAGTAACCCGGAGAAGTCGATCCAGTGTTGAAAATCGACTTATCTCTATGACCTTTTCTGTTTTCTGTGGAGGCTGAATTGAAACTGGCAAATATGGTGTACTGCTCTGCTTTACAACTGCCGGTTGAATGACATTTTTTGGCTATTGATTGACATCTGTAAGCCATTCTGGACCATACCGCCACAAAGAATTACATTGTAATATCTGATACGAGCATCCGCCCGTGAGCAAATCAGCTGGATTATGTTCCGTTGTGACGTACCGAAAGTTGATGTTGTCATGCGATTGTATTTCTTTCAAACGATTCTGAACGAACCTTGGCTGCACTGACTTCTTCGTCAGCCAATGCAAAACGCACTGAGAATCGGTCCAAATTATTGTATCTGCCAGGCTCAGGTTTAACTGTGTAGCAACGAAACCAACTGCTTTAACAGCAACCAAGACGCCCATTAACTCCACTCGAGGTATCGTCGATTCCTTTAAAGGAGCAACCCGAGACTTGGCGAACACTAATTTGGATTCTATCTGTAAATCCTGTTGACGAATTAGGTACAGGCATGCACCGAATGCTTTCGCTGAGGCATCGCTGAAACAATGTATGCTGTACTGAGCGTTTTCCTTTGAGCGAGCACTGAAGTAGCGTCGTTGAAGCGAACATTGTGAAATTTGTTGTAACTCGTCAAGACAACTTTGCCATTCTTCAACAACGTTCGACGGAAGGCTTGTATCCCATTCGAACCCTTGCTTGCAAAGCTTCTGAATTAAAATTTTCCCAGTGATTGTAATTGGGGCAAAATATCCACACGGATCGTATAATTTGGCAAGTTGACTGAGTGTTTGTCGCTTGGTGACACCGTTAACCAATTTAGGTATTCCACTACCAGTTGAAACGGTATTTTCATTTGTATTTCACACAAGACCAAGAACCTTGGTTTCACATTCTTTACCCCGATCACTGTCTGCAAATTGTTGACGTAGTTCTGAATTGTTTGTATACCACTCGCGAAGGTTCATGTTTGCACCATTGAACAACCGCTTCAGCGCTGGTTGATTTTCCGGTAATCACGTTGTCAACATATATGTTGCCTTTAATATCGTTTGCAACTGGTAATTTTGACTGACTGATATGATGCTGAATCGTTGCTGCTAGCAAAAAAGGACTTGAAACAACACCAAAAGGTGCACGACAGAAACGATACTCGACGATATTTTCTTGGCTAACAGGGTTTGCTAGGTCTTTGAGCCAAAGAAAACGCGTAACGTCACGAGACTGCTCATGCAAACCGACTTGAAGAAACGCCTTTTCAATGTCGCTCACAATGGCTATGTCGTTCAGACGAAACCGGAACAGCAATCCACACATATCGTCTAACAATATGGGTCCTTTATAAGTGACTCATTTAGGCTAGGCGATTCTTTGTTAAGCTTAGATGACGCATCGTACACGATTCTGACTTTGGTCGTGGCCTTATTTGGTGTTAGAACACAATGATGAGGAATGTAATGAACATTCCCCGGTTTACCACGCGTGCTTATTTCTTCAATAATTCCCCGGTACATCTGATCCTTCAACGTCTGGTCGTACTTTTGAAGTACTTCTGGCTGCTGACTGATCCGCTTCATCAGCGATTGAAGCCTTCCCAACGCAAGTCGATAATGATCCGGTATATCGGCAACATCCTTCTTCCATGGCCAATCCACACAATATCGACCATTAATGGTTTTGACTGAACTGTTAAATGCATTGAGCGCCTCTTCGTCGGCTGTGGTTTCTTTGCATTCCTTGATACCTATGTCGTCGACACTCCAAAACAGTTCTACATACAGGGTTGACTCTGGAACGACCGGAGTTTGCGACAAGAAAAGAACTGAGTGGGCGGAGTTCATCTTTGTTTCTGTTTGGGTTTTGCCAGTAACAATATAACCTAAACTTGATGGCACCAAAATAACTCCACCTTGAAGACGAACATGTCCCAAACCAATGAAATTGCAGTAATAGTCCAACCCGATTAGAATATCGATTGTAACTAGTTCTTTCTTAGAACTGATAGGTTCTGCTAGAGGATAACCTGACATTGCCTCACGGATTTCTGAGTTCAGTGGCAGCTTATCGATGTCACTTGAAATCACCGGTGTGACATTTGCTGTTAAGTGATGCAACTTTCCGTTACCAGCATGGATCTGAATCTGAACTGATTTGTATTTTTTGTGCTTTCGAATTTGCTCTCCAAAGCCAGCAATTGGCAACGTTTCATCTGGTAACTTGGAACCAGATACTTTCTGACTCAGCTGAGTTGTGATGAAAGTCCGTGTGCTTGCGGTATCGAAAAGAAGCCGCGCCTGAATCGGATATCCGTCTCTGCCTTTCAACGTTGCAACAGCTGTTTGCAAAATTGCCGCTTCCCCTTGAGCAATCAATTCATTTGTAATAATAGCATTGTTGCTGCTACTTTGACAATCTGTTTTCAGGACTGATGTATCTCCACATAATTTTTACGCATAATTGGAACTGAATGTTTCAGCACATAGACTTCGATGGTGACCCATTGTGTAACAATGAGCGCACGTGCGTGAATTTTTGCGCATTTTATCTGTATGTTTGTTACTGAGGCATCTAAAACACCGTCGAGACTTGATCGCTTGCTGCTTTCGGCTAGCTGCGTCTGGATACTTTTGACATTGATCTGCAAAGTGAGACTCACTGCAGAAACTGCAACGAGGATCTTTATTCGTGCCATTGGTTATCAAGGTTGCCGATGTGCCACGTGGTTGGATGTTGGTTTGATTTCTTTGCTTTGGCTGCTTCTTATCGTTACTGTTTTGTTCCTTTTCCTTAGATGTTGTTGTAAATTGTCGCTGACTGAAGTCACGCGCACGAATTTCCTCTTTTAACCGTTCGCGCTAGTTGGACAGTTCCCACGGATTGGAACCATTTTTTCGAAGCAACTCCACCTTGACATATGTTTTATGGCTTTGATAGAATAATTAGAGTGAAAATTTGACCGAATGTCTTTTCTGTAAGACCGAGAGCAACGAGGCTTCTGATATGCTTTTCACATTCGTCATACGTTTTCTGCAACTGTTGGATATCGTGATTTGCTGTGAGAAGCGCCAGCATTGCTTCAAGATGAGCAAAAATAGCTAACTGAGGATTACCAAACCTCTCTGTGAGAGCGTCAGCTGCTTCGGCATAGTTGGCACTTGTTAGCCTATACCCGTCTATAAGGCGTCTGGCATCGCCTTCAAGACAACTCTGAAATACTTGAATTTGTCTCGTTCCGCCAGCTGTTCGTTATCGTGGATGGTTGAGCAAAACCCGTCCCAAAACTCTGCCCACTGCAACGGATTTCCCTGAAATTTTGTCATCTCTAATTTCGGTAACTTCGCATATACTATCTTCTCACTCAGTGACCACTCTGACGTTCTGCGAGCTACGGGAGGTACTCTCTGTGCTTGCTGAAGAGCATGGCCTCGGGCACTGACCTTTGCAATTGCTTCTATAATCTCGTCATCAAACGTAGCAGCTTGCACACTTTCTGCGGTCGCCTCGTCATCATCAGCGATAACAGTCAAAATTCCAACGTTTAGCTTTGATATACGTTCTCGATAATCAGTTAATTTCGT